>JAXQQM020063606.1:0-288084 GCA_034641835.2 Pinus albicaulis | reverse complement strand
TGCTTCCAGGTGATTTATAAGTTCCTTCTTTGATTGTAAGTGCCATATTTTAGTTGCATCCAGTCATACCATATTTCTCTGTTTACTTGAAAGGTGCTCCTTTAGACTTCTTGGTATGTGACAGTGAGGTGTTGTTTGACCCTTTCTCTTAAGGAAACCGCCCCCTTTTGTATCAATGGCATACATAGTCAAATTGTCTCCTGTCCACTATGAGGTATAGTTTGACAGACATTTTCCTATGGGTAGGAAAAACAATACTTTTTGAAAAATAAACACCATCTGTCACCTGTGTAAAGCTTTTTTCTTTCTTTCTTTGTCTCTTTCCACTGCACCTTTTGACCAAATACGATTTCATGGTGTTAATTGCCGTAATACACTCATGAAAGAAGGGAGGCCTTCATGTAGAATATTTGAAAGATTGTTTGATAAACTGCCCAGGGTTTCTTCGGATGTGATGGTATGAGCAAATTTGAAAAACATTAATCTTAAACTTCCCACTGTGGCGATCATGGTAGCCGGAAAACCTGGTCAGTGTCAACTGTCTCCTTTGTCTTTACACTCACGAAGGGGAACTAAAGTATCGTTTCCTTTGGGACAACAACGACCGTTATTTGAAAGATAGTCTACGTGACTATGGAGGTCGGCACCCTTTGAAAAACAAACAACTTTTCTTCTGCCTGTGTAATGACATGATTTGTCAGCACCTCTTCAATTTGGTCTTGTGGAAAAGCAGGCTGCCTATGTTTAGAATTGTTTTTTACTAATGATATGCCTCTCTAAAGTTTTAACAATTCACATGATTTGAAAACTTCTCATGACTTCCTTTACAAGACCAATCTCTGTTTTCCTTTAAACTTGCATACTGCAGACTGTAGCGCTGCTGTGATTATCACTTATACTCATAAAACCTATAGTCTGTGTTTCACTGCTTAGCTAAAAAAAAAGCAAACCTGGGCTTTTGCAATCCTTTAAGTCAATATTGGCCAGCGCCCTCTGCTTGTAGATGAAGGAGGCGCCCTAACCCTCTGCTTGTAAATGAAGGAGGTTCTTGGCCATGACAAATTACCAGTTTGCTGTGACAGTGGTGTTCTTCTCTTCCTGTGATTTTTCATGCTGGAAGGAAAATGCAAGGTCTTGATGAGTGACTCTCTGTTTGCAGATATATCTCAGGCTCATGTTACATTTATAAGCAGTTGTTCTTCTAACTGTAGATTCAAGCATTTCCTCCTGAGATGAAGTTATATTTCCTGTCTTTGTAGAATCCATAAAACACTGTGAAACACCTAGTAATCAGCTTGAGACTGTGGTTTATGCAGTGATGAGACCTAGGGGGTGTGAGTAGTGTGACTTATAGCTGTTTCTCAATTTCGTTTGCAGAGTGGGAGGTCAGTCATGGTTGGTCCGTAGCAGATGGAGGCTTTTTGGCTTTTGATGATTGCCAAGGGTAAAATGTCTTAAAGCGCCACTTCCTAACCTAGGGGAGGCTTTTGAAACAGACTTGGACTTTTCCTTTTGGAACTGATGGGCAGACCAATAGGGCTGAAGCTAGATAGGATAGCGATAATGAGGTTTTGATTTTGACATGGGTGGACTGAAAAGTAGAAGGGCGAAAAAAGTTTTAGGAGGGTTTTCTAGATGACATATTGACATAAGGAAATGGGCTACAAAGCAAGGTATAGATATAGGTGTCCTGTGTAAAAATAAGAGTGGCTAATAGTGGCTCACATTTGGGAGCGGCTCCTGGAAATCGGGAGGAGTATCCGGAAATTCAGATCTTTTAGCTTGAGAAGACTGAGTGCCTTATCCATTGGCGCAAAATTTGCACCGCTTCTCCCGATGTTCTTTGAAAAGTGACAACATGGTTAACATCAATGATAATTCTACCTACCCCACTATCTTTCCTAACATTTTTTCTTCTCCTTGGCGCATTTGAACTAGCAGCCTTTTGACAAAGTATATTTTTCTTTTTGCAAAATGAAACTATCTATTTCTACTCTTATATCTGCCGGGAGTTCAGATTAAGCTGATGAACTCCTTCATTACTCTGCCTAATGCTAGATCAACTATCAAGATTAAGTAGTTTGACAGGATTTCATTCTCTAATCTACAACATGAAATTTAAAATGATCAAATCAGGATTAGGCAGTCTGATTTGTCATGCATTTGCGGCATAAAAGACAAGCTGCACACAAATGTTATTTTGCAACAAAAGGAAACTAGACAAGCGGGGCTAAGATGTAGAATGTGTTTTTCATCCCTCGCTTCTCTCTTTGGTTCTGTTTTAGGCATGTGGAACCAGAATCTCTCCCTAATCTAAGCTCTGTGATAAGTCAATCTTACACAATTTTGACTATCTTTGCACTCACTAACTTATCAGCAAATAAATTTAAACATGCTCAGCTATGATTAGGCTAGATAGCTGAACAAGACATTGAAGTACTAGTAGCGGCATTTAGACTTGCTCGCTTTCCGAAGGACTGTTTTTTGGAACATGGGGCCTTGGTTCTATCTTCACTTGCCCTCTTTTCTGCTTTTTACTGTTTTTGACTTTCCTATCTTTTACGGTTTTTTACTTTTCTATTTTTTCAATACTTCAAACAATGGTATGTACAATGACTGAAAGTGTTTCTAACTCAAAAATGGAGCTCCTGACAAAAATAATGTTTCAATGTCCTGCCATTCATAGGACCCCCAAAAATTTCAGTTCCATCAGGTTCTTGCAAGAAGAAAGCATTATTTCCACTGACTGAACTGATGATGTAAGGCCCTTTCCATAAATTTTCAAACTTGCCATGTTTACCTTTATCTTCTCTTCTAGAATCCCATTTTAAAACTTTATCTCCAATCTGAAAATCATTTTCCTTAGTTCTCCTGTCAAAAATCTGTTTTATTTTGTCTTGTGCTGACTGAGCCCTTTGGTAAACTTCTTCCCTAGTTTGTTGTAAATGGATAGTTTGATTTACTCTCCTTTGCATGTCATTTTCTTCTATTTGGACTTCTTGTAATAGTTTCATTACTGGAACCCCTAGAGATGTTGGGAAAATGGCATCTATACCATAAACTAGCTGGTAAGGAGACATACCTATGGATTTCTTGGTGGTTAATCTATCAGCCCATAAGGCGTGTACTAGTTTCCCATGCCATGCTTTTTGATTTTGTTCAAGAAGTTTCTTAATAATGTTGACTAGGCTTTTGTTAGAAGACTCGGCTAAACCATTACCTTGAGGGCAATAGGCTGTGGAATGTCATAACGAAATATGATACTTGTGACAGAAGTCTATCATTTTCTTGGAGGAGAAGGAAGCGGCGTTATCTGTAATGATCTTCCTAGGGCAGCCAAATCTGGACAGGATATTGGTTTCTAGGAACGAAATGATGACTGAATCAGTAGCGTTCCGGGAAGGTATGGCTTCTATCCATTTGGTAAAGTAATCAGTGGCTGTGAGGATCCATTTATGTTGAGCGGATGAGGAGGGGTGAATTTCTCCAATGAAATCTAAACCCCATTGCTGGAAGGGTCCTTCAACTATAATGGGATGTAAGGGCAAAGGTAAAAGCTTTTTCTTGCCATCAAAAATTTGACATTTATGGCATGTCATAACTAGTTTGTGAGTATCAGGGAATAAGGTAGGCCAATAATAACCGGCTCTAAGGATTTTTTTTGCAGTGGTTTTCCAGTAGAGATGGCCCCCACATTCCCCTTCGTGCATTTCGTGCATAATTTTCTCTGCATCAGACTCAATCAAACATTTATGCAGCATACCAGTGGGATTTTTCCAATACAGAAAACTATCTATAATGCAAAACTTTAAAGATTTTTGTTTAAGGAATCTTGCTTTTGTTTTTTATAAAGTCGGAGGAGCATTCATATAATTTAATACATAAATAATGTCTGCATACCAAGGTGAATCCAAAAATGTTTGATCGATAGGGAGGAGTGTGCACTCTTCCTGTTCTTCTAAGGCATCGACAAAATTTATATCTAAAGCTTGGAGGTTGGTTTCAGCCATTAGTCTTGCAAGCCCTTGTCCTTTAATTAGTTTGGTAGGCTAGATTTCTAAGTCATACTCTAGGATGATAGCAATCCACTTTCCCCTTTTACCATCGAGATCTTGGTTCAGAATGTCCTTAACGACAGTATTAGGGACAAAAGCTATGACATGAGAATGCAAGATGTAAACTCGGAAATCTTTCAGCGCTTTTACCAATGTGAATGCTTGTTTTTCCATGATGTTATATTTCAAGGGAGCATCTCTCAGTGATTTTCTAAAAAAGGCAATGGGTTGCTCCTGCCCAGTTGCATTTTTTTGCAACAACACCGCAGCTATTGTATGTTCTGAGGCAAATGAAAAAATGTAAAAATCTTTGGTGAAATCAGGGCTTATCAATACTGGTGTTTCAGTTAAGGTCCTTTTAATTAGTTCAAAAGATTTTTTGGCTTCTATAGTCCATTTAACCCCGACCTCCTTTCTTAACATATTTGTGATATCTTTCAGGAGCTCAGCAAGGTTTGGGATGAATCTTCTCAAGAAATTTATCTTGCCGATAAAGGACTGTAACTCCTTTATGTTTCTGGGGTGACTTATCTGTAAAATACCTTCGATTCTCTGGGGATCTATTTTAATTCCTTCTTCCGAAATAATGTGACCTAGGAGTTTTCCTTCCTCTAGACCGAAAAGTGTTTTCTTGGGGTTTAGGGATAAACCGTACTTTCTGCATTTGTTGAAGACTTTTCTTAAGTGTGCTAGGTGTTCTTCATCTGATTTAGAATATACTGTTATATCGTCGAGATATATGACTATGAAAACCCCTATGTCTTCTGAGAAGGCTATGTCCATGGCTCTTTGAAATGTGGCGCCGACATTCATCAGTCCAAAAGGCATTTTAACGTACATAAAGTGCCCCAAGGGGTGGTGAAAGCTGTCTTATGTTGATCGGTAGGATAAACCAATACTTGGTTATAACCAGAAAAACCATCAAGCAATGAGATTCTTTTAGCACCTACTACCTTCTGAAGTATGTGGTCCATTTTGGGCAAAGGATAGTTATCTTTCAGACATGCCCTATTCAGGTTTCGGAAATCTATGCAGAGTCTGATTTCACCAGTCTTTTTCCTAACTGATACTAGATTTGAGACCCACTTGGAGTATCAGAGAGATACTATTATCCCGGCATCATACATCTTTTTAATTTCCTTTTCAACCAACGGTAGCAATACTGGGTTTATCATTCTTAACTTCTGTTTAAAAGGCTTTTGGTTTTCTTTGAGGGGAATTTTATGTTGGATGAAGCTGGTGTCATATGATTTCAAATCTTGGTACCCCCATGCAAACACATCTTTAAATTCTTTGAATAGATTTATGTACCTTTGTTTTATGTTAGGTGGGAGGGTTTTGGATAGTTTAATGTTTTTTGGCTCTTCTGGGCTTCCTATGTTGTATTCCTCTATGTCATCCTCTGTATATTCCATTTTAGGCTTTTTGGCCATATCATTAAAGTCAAACAATTCTTCTAAAGGTGCGAGCCCTCTGGGTATGGTGTCATTTTCGCAGTGTAAGACTTCGAGTTCCCTTTGGTCAATGTCTTCTTCTATCTCCCTGTCACATGGATGGTCTACCAGGTTTAGATTGGTCCAAAAAGGTGGATTTAGCTCTTGGTCTTGACTTTGACTGGGTTTCCTTTCTTCGTCTCCCGAGTCTGTTTTGGTTATTTCAAACTCATTCCTAGATTGTAGGAAATCATCAATTTGATCATCATCTTGGAATATTTTCCAATGGTCAAGATTATCTGGTACAGTAGGGCAGTGTTTCACTTGAATGTCATATTGCTCACTCATACATGGTATTTGGCTATTGCTTGCAGCAAAGGTGAGCTCATTTGCCAGACTGTTTTGAATCCTAGGGATATAGGTGAGCTCATATTTTTCAAAAGTTTTAAGGATATCTAAAGTTGCATTCCTATATTCTATCAGTCTTGGGTTCTTTGCCGAATATTCACCTTTGATTTGCCTGATTACAAGCTCTGAGTCTCCTTGGGCTGATATTCTATTGGCGCCCAAGTCTCTAAGCATGTGCAGACCAATGAGAAGGGCTTCATATTCCGCAATGTTATTAGTACATTGGAATTCTAATCTAAAAGAATGACCTTCTTTAGTATTGTGTATCCAGATGCCTGCTCCTGAACCTGTCTTGCCACAAGAACCATCAAAGCTTATACTCCAAAGAGTTTCCTTTTCATACATGATACTAAGCTGTTTCTCAGGTTTCTTGGGACTTTGGTTATCAATTTCTTCATTCAGTAATGGTTTGGACATGTCTTCATTTTCTTTTATCTGCTTGTTTAAACCACCTTCATTGTATAAGATAAAAGAATCTAAATTGGAATGAATGGAATAGATGGGGGTATTGTTTGGCTTATCTCTATTGCTAACCATGTATTTCATGCGAGTTTCTCGGTATAACCTCCTAGTTTGGTTGAAAACTGGGATAGTAGCGAATGACATATCAATTTGAAGGCTACCTTGTATTTTGGCAGCCCATGCTCTTAATAGTAGCATTCCATACTTGGGTGTGATATCAGCCACTACTACATCCATGACTAAGTTTTTGGCTGGTAGTTGTGTTAGGGAAAAATCTAGATTTTTTATCAGGCCTAAACATTTGACCTGACTTGAGTCGAAAGAATACAGGTTTTTGTAAGGTTGGGTCACTTCTAGTCCTAGGTTTTCCATGACTACTTTAGGCATGAGGTTATGGGAAGCACCAGAATCTAACATGGCATTATGTAATATTTTGTCCCGTATGTTTAAGCTTACATAGAAAGGAGAAATAGTTCCTTCTTGATATTCACCTTCTACTTTAGGGCCAAATAAAAGCTCGAGTTTGTCGTCAGTTAGATTCAAGGTATCTGCCTTGCTTTCTATGTCAAAGACTTTGAAGATTTGAGATCTATACCTATCTACAGTTATTAGCTCTGTAAGGGGTATGGTAATTTTTATTTTGGAAATTTCCCCTTCGAAGCTAAAAGGAGTAGGTAGCTTGGGCAGATTTGTTTCAGCTTTCTCAGACATAACCTTTTCTATGTTATTAATTTGCTGACTTTGGCTTGGGACTTCGTTTGATACAGTCAACTTTGGGGTTTCTCTAGAGGTACTAGGAGTATCTGAGCTAGTACTTGTCTGAATGGCCTTACCTTTATTTTGGTCAGTCTTTTTGGCCCCAATTTTGCTACTATCCATGGTCTTATTTAAGATGTTATCAGAGATTTTGGTATTGTCAGGACTATTCTTTTTGGAATGGTTTTGGTTTTTTTTGCTTCTAAGATTATATTGCCGGTGTGCTTCTATTATGGCATTTTGAAAGTCTATGGCAGGATCGTCGAGATCTTCATAGTTGGTCTCATCTTGATTAGGAGAACATAACTCTTGTTCTTCAGCTGTGAGGTATACCTCAATTTCATTATCAGGCCCTACGAGATTTAGATGACTTTCATCAAGAGGTTCTGTATCCCTATCATCCTCTTCCACATAGTTTTCATTGAATGGTGGCCTAATCTGTTGGTCATTTTCTCTTGGTCTGTTTTGGGGCTGTTCCCTCCTAAAGTTTTGGTTTCGGTTTCTGTTTGGAGGGTTTGGCTGGTTGTCCCTAATAGGCGCCTTTTCATTTATCTTTTCCCACATTTTGGCCATGGATTTGACTAAGTCATCTATTATGGGATCTAGGGAAGGTGATGAAGTGGAGACCTCATCTTTATATATGACCTTTCTTTCTGATCTAGTCCTGGCTCTTTTTTCTGCTAAGTTGGCATCTGCTTTTATGGCTATTTTTTGCATTTCTTCTAAGGTAGGGGGATCCTTGTCTCTCAGATGATATGTCATGTCCGGATCGAAACCCTCAGGGAATTTTGCCAAGGCTAGACCAAGTGGGGGTTTGAAGTGAGGTGGGAGGGAGTTATATACACTGTTGAATCTAGTGCAGTAAGCTTGGACAGTTTCCCCATTTTCCCGTTTTAGGTTGTTATATTCTGAGAGGATTTGAATGGGGTTTCTTCGGATTTCCCACCTATTTCTGAAGACTTGATGTAGTTCGGGGATATCATGGATGTTGTTTGGAGTCAAGCTTTTGAACCATGCTTTTGGTTCACCACCAAGACTTTGGGCGAAAATTCTCATTTTGGCGGTCTCGTCTTGTACCTCCAGGTATTCATAAGCATCAGTCATTCTACTTATATGCTGTTGAGGTGTAGTGGTGTCTTCTCCAGTAAAGTGTGGGATTTTGTCTTGATACTTATTTGGGAGAGGAGCCAAAAGCGGTGGCAACACCAAAGGTGCGTACCAGGCTGCCATGACGGGAGCTAATGGATGATGTACAAGATGAGGACTAGTAGGCTGAGATGAGGTGGTTTGAACAGTGGTGGTTTGACCAGGTGTGGCGGATGAACTTGGAATAGTGATCTGGTTTTGAGCAGATCTGGGATCATAGGAGCCAAATTGATAAAGAAGCTGGAAATCAGGAGGAGTGGTAGGTGAAGCTTCTCTACTAGGACTCTGTGGTGGGTTTAGGGGTTCAAGATTGTCAAAGTTTATCATACTATATGATTTGCTTCTGGGAAGAGTTTGGGATGACTCTAGTTCCAAAGGTGAATCTAGTAGGATAGTGCGATGTTTAGGTACAGATCTTTTTCTACGGATGGATCTACCAGTAGCTAGATGGTCAGTTTTGGAAGCTTGCCACAGAATCTTTTCTGGGTCATCTACTATGATAGGGGGATTTGGGTCTGGATGGGATCTGGTGTTGATTCTTCGTGAAGCCAGATTTTAGATCCAGAGTTTAGAGAGAATGGTATTGGTGAATGTTTCTGGATGAGTGGTTTTTCTAAAGCTTTACTAAGGCGAAGGATGGTCAAAAATAAAAGGGATGGATTAGTGGAGTTGCCAGGTGGAAATGGGTTGTTTTTGTGAAGATAGCTATGGTCCACCACCAGTAACTAATCTGAGAATGTTTTTGGATTTTCTGAGTTTTATGTGCAGCCTATGGTTCAAAGTATCCTAGACTTGTTTCAACACTTTGCTAGGGTGATGAGAACAAAAAGAGTTTACTTCAAATGGATCTATGGACTGCTTGCTTGTTTTTGGTATCTAAAGGACCAAAGAGTCTATAAGAGTTTTCTAAACTGTCATGTACTCAGTGTCCCACCATCTCCTGCTATGTTAGTGAGCGATGGGATAGGTCTTATCGGATAGTAACCTAGTGTTTGGTCAAATAGTAAGGCCTACTAGAGGTTAGTGGAGTCGCCAGGTGGATTATCAGTTTGTTTTGAGATATACTTGTATGGTCCACCACCAGTACTGTCAAAAGCCAATCTAAAGGAGTGTTTTGGGGTTTTTTCTGAGTTTTATGTGCCTACAAGCTTTGGAAGAGTTTTCTATAACTGACTTATCATTTTTCTAAGATGGTGAAAGAGCTATTTTCTACTCTTGAGACAATATCTAAGTTTACTAAGCTTGATTGAGACTTCAGGAGTTACTAAGGTGTACTTAGATTGTCACTAACTCGGAAGGTCCTACTGTGAGTGTCACTATGTTAGTGAGTAGTGGGATAAGTCAATCGGATAGTATTCTTAAAGGTTTCTAAAGATTAGGGAAACTAAGTTTTTTGTTACTCAGAGTCCCACCGTGATCGCCATTATGTTAGGGTCCCGTGATTTGGCCGATTGGCGAGCCAAATGACGATGTAACATCAAACCAAGCTTTGGAGCCCAAGGACCTAGCCTTCCTGGACTCAGAGAGGGCTCTCTCTATATGTGTAAAAGATGTCGGTGTGTTCGCTTATGGTATTCTGATATTAGGCTATTTATGAAGTGAGTTTTTTGATTTTTGGTTTTTTAAGTTTGTGAGGGATAAAACTGATTCAAGATATAAAAATGGATAACAAGAAGTTAGATCAACTGGGCTATGGGGTCAAACAGGTCAAGGAAGCTATGAGATGATGATGTAAGGCTGCTGTAGGGCCGATTTGATTCAAGGTAGAAAATATCTTTGGGTAAAATGGAGTAAATGGACATCAAGCTTGTGAAAGACGGGGGATTTCAAGTGTAACTAGTTGATAGCAGACATAAACATGTTATAGCAAGCCATTAATCATGCTAAATGTAACTATGAGCTAATTAATACATAGAAATCAAACATTCCAGCCATGCATAAAAGTATAAGACCTTCTAACTTCGGGAAATGGCTATCAGACTTTGGGGAAAACACATAAGATGGACTAACAACTCAGAAAACTATGCCAGAACGCCTAAACATAGTCTCTAAGTCATTGGGCACTTTGACAAACAAGCTTTCATAGTTTTAGGCAAAGGGCTAGATCGGGACTAGGCCTCCTTGGTTCAACAAGATGATAAGCTAATCAATCAAAGAGATAGTTTTATGGACAGAACTATGGACAATCATAGGTAGGCAGGGCAAACCATACATCCTACTCAACATGCATAGAAATTATGAATAAAACTAGCAACAATACCTTAAGTTACTAAAGAGCAGTTAAGAATTCTTTAGTATAACTAAGGAAGAAGAAAACATAAAGCTATGAAGATTCAGGAACTTTGAGGTGCCTCCATGGGCATATCTCAAAATTAATCTCTACTGATCTATAGCAGCAAGAGGCATGTATTATGAGTGAAAACTAGAAGACAAAAACAAAGCAAGAAACACTATACCATTCTACCATGTCATGGAATCCATCAACAATCCTCCATCATTCATCAAAAGCATCCAAGAGGCAGTCCAAAAATCATAACACAAGTATGTTATTCAAAGCTCATATGACCAATATATTGATTCTTCTCTCAAGTTCAGCCTCTGTTTTACAATGAAACCCATGGAATAAATAGGCTTGAGGAAGGAAAACCTCATGGAGCAACTAGCTATCATGGAGCAACTAGCTATCCCATTGGCCAAGTCAAAATATCTAAACTTGTCCTTGAGGCTTTGCAAAGCCCAAGGCACAAAATATCCCATAAAATATCTTAAAAACTGCTAAAAACGGAAATTATGTTGACTTTACATCATTTCCCAAGTGTAAAAATAGCTAAACGCACATTTGGGAAAAGCAAATTTTTGAGTTTCAAAAATTACAAAAATACTTCATATTTATGTGTGAAAAAGGTCCCCTGACTTGCTGGAGGCAATTGGAAGCCTTCCCGGTGTCGAAATGAGGCTCATGATGGCCCGTTGGAAAGCTCTCTGTGTCTACTTTCCGGTGCAACTGAAATCACCTCAATATGATGTCTGGAAGTTCCCCAAAACTGTACCTGTGTGCAAAAACCATGAAATAGCAGACTGCTGATATGAAGGGTGGGCATTTTTCGCCAATTTGAGGGGGTGAATGATCTCCAAATTCTCTAAAAATCGCTGGGGACCTGCTCATAGAATTATGGCATCCACTGGTATCATCCTTCTCCCTTGGAAAATCCTCAAACTGAAATGGCGAAATTATGAGTTTTCGACCAAAAACCCAAAAAATGCCAAAAAACAAAAAGTTGCCGAAATGGGCCCAAAATTGGCATGCATGACCCTTAGGGGTCCATAGCAACATGCTCTGAAGCTGAGACCAAAATATCAAGGGCTGATATGCTTTTCTCTTCTTTCCGTGCCCGGCGCTTCCCGTTTGCCTTCTTCAATTTCTCTTGGGCTACCTTTAATTTTCGCCTGGAAAACTGATTTAGCTTCTGAAAGTGATGATTCCTCTTCCTTTGCAGCTCTAGATCTCTGTTCGCCCTCTCAAGCTTCATTTCCAAGTGTTTGTTAGCTCTTTCAAGCTATGCCTCTTTGTTTTCTTCAATTTCCTGCTCAAGGAGTGCAGTGAGAGGAAAGGCTTGGAGATGGGCTTGTTCTTCTGCTTTCTGCTTTTCCAAGGCTCTTTTAAGCCTGATGGTCCTAGGCCTCTTCCACCTAGGCTGGTCTTCCTCCTCCTCCTCATCAAACTCACCAATGAGTTCTTCTATCCTTGCTTGCGCCTTAGCTGCCTCCTTCTTATATTTAATCGCCCGTGCTTCATGGACAGCTGTGTGAACATTCATCTGTTTGTTTTGAATCTCTAAGAAGTGGTTGAAGTTCCTTGCCCTTTGAAGATCCTCCTCTAATGCCTCAATTTGCCCCTCCTTATGGATTAGGAGATTTTCAAGAAGGCAGGCCTCATTATCACTGTCATCGCTTTGGATAGGGATGACGACTATTCTCACCTCTATGCTTTGTACTTTCTCCCACTTTGCTTTTACCTTTGAAAGCCAATCTTGCGCTTTTCCTCCTTGGCATGACAGAAGATGTCCTTTTGGGCGATTTCCTCTTGCTAGGAACAACCTTTGTCACTGTTAGAGTGGCAGCCTTATACCCTCTTTTCCTTGCTGTGCTGAGTTTTGTTCTTTTGGGAGGAGGAGAAACAACTGATTTACCTTTGACATCTTCCTGAACTTGCTGCTCTCCTTGAAGCTGATGGATGTCTTCTTCTTGCTGTTCACTTGGCTGCCCCTGTTCGCCAACATTAGCTTGTTGTTCTTCATCAATGCCTTGTTCATTTGGTGCTTCAAACTGCTGCCCTTCCTTGCCAAAATCCAACTGCTACTCTTCATCTTGGACCTGTTGTCCTTCACCTTCTATTTGTTTCTGTTCCTCATCATCTATCTGTTGTCCTTCACCTTCTATTTGTTGTTGTTCCTCATCATCTATCTGCTGTCCTTCACCTTCTATTTGCTACTGTTCATCCCTTTCCTCTTGCTGCTGTTTACTACCCTCTCCTTCCTCCTGTTGACTTGGCTGTCCAGTAGTCATTCTAAGCTTTCTAGGAGTAGGCCTACTGGACAAAGGTACCGGGTGATGGATAGGCTAAGTGGGAGACACATGTACAGGAGGAACAGTAGAGAAATCTGGATGGCTGTTGAATACATCCCATGGAACCCCTTTTTTCTCTAGCTGGTGCAGAAAGATAATCTTGATCAGAGAATGATGAAAAAGGGAAGGGATTTGCAGAAGTGGGGCCTTCTTCTGGACAGTAGATGCCATTTTCTCTATGCTTTTGAACAAAAAGTAAGGGAGGTTTAGTTGCCTGCTTCTAGTAAAGTGCATCAATAATCGAACATGGTAGGCATAAACTCGATCAAACCTCCCTTCACAAGTGCAATATTTCATTATGACTTTCATAAGAGGAGTATAGCTGTCAAGGAGATATGAAAAAGGGAAAATAGCAGTGAAAGCATCTCTATGTTCAGGCTTGATGAAAGGTTTGTAATATTCTAAGTCAAGATGAGCCTGTTTGAACCACTTTTCGCCATGATATGGAATCTTGGTGGCCTTGGACACATACCTTGGAGAAATCTTGAAATCAAGACCTGCCACTTGGAAAATTTTTTCTTTGAATCTCAGGGCGCACAAGTGAGTTAATGGCGAAAAACTCTTGACTTCTTGTACTTTTTGGAAAAACTCTAGGCAACCTACTTCATGGAAGTTGAAAAGGACAGATGGATGAGCATTAACCTCTTCTGTAGAGATTGGCTCATATCTTTTGTGCGGACCGCTCCTGCTGTCTTGCCTTGGAGGCATTTTGACCTGAATATACTTTGGAAAAGACAAACTGTCTCACTGTGTGTAGACTACCCTGTTGGAGTCAAACTGTGTTAATGTACTGCTTTGACAGATAAACAATGTGATTTGGATGGTTTTGCAACAAGTTTCTTTTAATACACAACCTCTGCTCTCTTAAAAAGTAGCCTTCTACCTTGAATGTACCAAAGCCAGGCAGATTTCTCAATAGGGTACCATATAGTAAAAAAGGAGACAGACTGCTAGGTAAATTCCCTGTACACAGTGTTAAGAAATCACTTTTTCTTGTGAATTTTCAAGAGATCAATCAAAACATCTATATCTGTGTCTCCAAGGTAAAATTCAATCATTAAAAACCTGCTCTTCAGAAAGTGGCCTTCCACCTTGAAAATATCTCAGTCAACAACTTCCCAGTAAGAAATAATACAGTGAAATGAAGCGCAGACTGCTAGGAGGAGTTTGCTGTGAGAAGTGCTAAAATCACCCTGTTCTGTGAAATTTTAGATGTCAATCAATACACCTGTATCTCTGCTTCAAGATATAATTTCAATCATTAACAACCTGGTCTTCTTGGAGTGCAAATAAATCTACAGACTTATGGATATGCAATCAAACTTCTGTGTAGGTATACAGTCAAATTTACTGTTCTGAACAAGGTGATAGAGTTTGGACAATGCCTCAAAAAGTTTCAACAAGGCTTGCAAGGGTTTTTACTTTGCAAAATAGGAAATACCTCCTACCAATGTAACACCTCTGGTTATGTTGGAAAAACCTTTACTTTGGATGGATACCAACTTATCAATAAGCTTGAAAAACACAAGGCAGTCAACCAACAAACATAGTGAATACTGTCCCTTTGTGAGAAGTGTGAAGCAACCTTCCACAATAGCTTCAACCTATAAATTTGTTTGATCAGAACCCTTTCTCCTACTAAAATTCCTTGTTCTCTATATATGTCATTCCATTAAACGAAACATGCTCATAAATTTAACCCGGTGTGAACATACGATCAAATTCACATTTAGAATAGAGGTAACGAGTTTAAAAAGCTCCAAAAGCTTGAGCGAGAGGCTATAAGAGTTTCCTCTTTTCAAAATAATCAAGGCCTCTTTTAATATGAGATACCGGTCGTTCTTGGAAAAATGCCTTTATGACCTCTAAAAATCCGGTTGACAATGATCTTTTGAAGAACGAGAAAAACGATCCTGAGTATTCGGTGAACAGCTTGTCTTTTCGGTGGTTGAAGTAGGGTAACCTTGCCCTATGGTGTTTTAAAGAAATGACACACCCTTATATACCGTTAATCCTGGAAATTTGAACACACAAATTTTTTAACTTAATCACAATTTCTTTCCCATAGGCATTTTTAAAAGTACATTCACTTTACTCCGGCCATAGTTTTTATCCCCGTGGATATTTCACGAGAAAGACACGGTTTATAGCTATGATGGCGAGGGTTTTATAAAGCTGCGTATCTTTGTGGTAACAAGGTTCAATGTTGAACGGCTCCTTTTGATCAAAAACTTAACCCTCATTTGATTTTGACAAACACGGTGACTCTTCTACCCAACATATTTTTAGATGTCAAAGATGCACGTGGAATACCTTGAGAATATGATGGAGAGCTTATTGATGAGTTTAGCGATGCAGCTCGGAGCGTTTGAATAGCTTAAGAGGGTCGAAGAGGTGAGCGACGTCTTTGAGCTCTCGGGCCACGCGCGGCGGTTGTCGGGTGACTTTGTCGGGTCGGGCGGGCGCGGGTATACGGGCGCGTCGCACAGTTTTACGGGCACGTCACGCCTGCTTGGCCTTGTGAAAAATCCCCGCTCGGGCGCGTCGCGCGGTTCCGAACACGTCCCACGCGGTGTTTAAAGCAGTGCAAATTCATAGCAATTTGACAGAACCTCTTGTTGATGCTAAGGGTAGTACGAGCTTTGTTTGAAGTTTGAAAATGAAGAAATCACCCTTCGACCTCACTCCCTTAATATGTCATTTCAAATTCTTCAATGGTCACCTTTGTTTTTAAATGTAAAAGAGAAATTTTTAATTCGACTTTTGAAGGTTTTCACGGTAACTTTTGACCTTTTCAACAATCCCCCTTGGCGCATTTGCAACTTGGATTCTAGCGATACATGCATTGGAGGTTTTCTATGCTCTTAGACCGTGTTAATCATGGATTAACCTCTTTATAACAAAAAATGGCTTGAAGGTCAAACTTTGTTTTACTTATGCACATGGGTTTGAAGGGCGATCCCTGCAGTTTTGTTTCTTGGGTGACAACTTTAACAGGATTCAAACCTTGAATAATAACTTAATAACCTTCATGCCATCTCTTACTTGCCCCCACGTATTTAAAAATCTTGGTGATATTTATTATGTAAGTAACTCCACTTTAACATTGTCGAAAAATACATGAACACTTCTTTGTTTTACGAAAGGGTAGGTTTTGTATTGTCAACTTTGTTTGTGACCTTGATCTTTACTTGTTTCTTCAGCCACCCACTATAGATGCCAAGTTCTTGACCCTTTTTGGACTTGATCATGGCCCTCTGATTTGAGAAAATTGCCTCTTTATCAAATGCTACTGCTCAAAATATATCATACAATATTTCTCTGTCCTTTTGAATAATAAAAGGCTATGTTTGTTTTAACCCATCCAAATAATGACCATATGCCAAATGACCCTTTTTTGAACATGATGAACAATCATTCAAAAAGGTGATGTCTCTTGGTGATAAGAACTCAAATTGCCCTTGCACCTTTGATTTCTTTCCATGCATTTCTGATCTTCTAAACTCGGATCACAACTTATCCATTCATACTATCTTTCTCTTTGTTTTCTTGAAAAGAACTCTTTTAAAATTCTTGGGGTATGTGAGGAGGTGTTGACAGCCTCTTCTCCTAAATGCATTGTGTAATGACTTTTCTTTCCTTCTTCGTACGCTTTCTTTTGCATCTTTTGACCAATCGAGTCTTTAAAAACATTGTCACGGGCCATTTCGCGATGAAAGAAGGAGGCCCTTCATAGCCAGTGTCTGAAGATTGTTTTATAAGCCTTCTGGCAAGGTTTTCTTGGATATGAGGGTAAGAAAACAAACTTAGAAAAACGTGTCTTGCTTTTCTGCTTGCAATCACTACGTAGCCCCGAGAAAAACCCTAGTCAAGGTGTGTCTCACTGAAGCTGGCACCCTACTGCAGAAATGAAAAGGCACCATTTCTAAGAATCTGACTTTAGCATGGCAAACTAACTGAAAATGCATCTATGATATGAAGTCAGCCTGCTTTGAAAAACAAACACCTTTTCTTACACTGTGTAATGGCTGATTTGTCGGCGATCTCTTCAAATTGGTCTTGTTGGGGCAATGAACTATTTATGATTAGAATTTTTTTCTCATGATGTGTCTCTCAAGGTTTTATTAATTCACATGATTTGAAAACTTCATATGACTTCTTTACAAGACCAAACTGCGGTTTCGCTTGAACTTGCATACTTGAGACTCTAGCCTGTTATGATCATCACTCACACTGGAAAACTTGGAAGTCATTGTTTCATTGGTCGGTAAAAAGCAAAAGCTGGGCTTTTGCAATCCTTAAAGTCAATACGGCCGAGCGGCGCCCTCTGCTTGTAGATGAAGGGAGGCGCCCTAAACCTCTTTTGTAAATAGGGAGTTCGGGAGCCATATTCAATTACAGGTTCTGTTGTGACAGGTGGTGTATTTCTCTTCTTGCTTGATTTTCATCTTTGAAGGAAACTTGCAAGGTCTTGATGGTGACACTGTTTTGCCGATATATCTCGGGCTCATGTTACATTTAGAGCGAGTTGTTCTTGAATGTGTATTAAAGAATTTTGTCTGGGATGAGATTATATTTCATCTTTGCGAAATCCATAAAACAACGTGAAACACCCTATTAATGACTTGAGGCTGTGGTTTATGCGGTGCGGAGACCTAAGGGGTGTGTAAGTGAAAAGCGACCCATTGTGATCAACTTGATTTGCGAGTGGGAGATGGGTCATAATTGGTCTATAGCGAGATGAAGGTTTTGGCCTTTTGATGGTTGCCAAGTGTAAAATGCCTTAAAGCGCCACTTCCCCAACATAGGGAGACTTGCAGAAGCAGAGACTTGATTTTCCTTTTGGGTGATGGGCGGACGATGAAATTTGAAACTAGAAAAATGATGATAATGGATTTTAACTGTGGTAGTGAAAAGTAAGAGGGTGAAAAAGTTTTATGAGGGTTTTCTAGATAATGATTGACATATGGTCAACTACGAAAACTCAACTATGGATATAGTCATCACTAACATGTAAAAAATGCGATGGCTAACAGCATTTATCCAAAACCTTTGACCAGATCCTATGTTTATGTTCAATGCTGGTTTGTCTGCTCTGATCCTATGGTTTTTCACTCCAATCTTTGGTTTCCTCCTTTGAGGCGGCTACTAAACTTTTCTCGGTACCGGTTCCCCCGTAGACAACGCTATTTTCATATTGTGCTGGACTCTGATACTGTAGAGGCACTCTCTTGTATGTACCATATTTTCCGGTAATAGAATCTAGTCTTACTTAGAAAAAAAAAAAAAACATAAGAAACAAGAGAATCCCAAGATAATAGTTAAACTTCCTTATTAATCAAAAATGGTGTACATTAGCTCCAAACCTCTTACTCTCAAAATTATCCAACCTTTGGTTTCTACACTTCCATTAGGCTACATATAGATACAGAAAACTATAATAGTTGCAACTTTACTAGTAATGAAAAAATGGTGTACATTAGCTCCAAACCTCTTACTCTCAAGTATCAAGCTTTAGTTCTCACTTCCATTAGGCTACACATAGATTAAAAACCACATTCCCCTCTAGGAGTCCTAATCCATCATCATAGAAATTAATTACATCAAAATCTCTAATCAAGCCAAAAAATAAAGAGGTTAGAAACCAAATTCGTTTTAAAGATATTATAGATGTAGGAAAAGTGGATAATGTTAAAGAGATTATAGATAGTTTTGTGATTAATAAGAACATAGGTAGATCAATCATGAAAATATTGTATGCATTATCTATTTACTCTAAAATGTGAATAATTACTACTTTCAAATGCACACCTTAATCTTAATTTAAATACATTTCTTGTAAACATAATGAATTCAATTCATTTCTAAAAATTCTAGGGAGAAATACATGAAATTAAATAGACTACTAAAAAATAGCGAACTCTTTGTGAAAATTATGAGTACTTCAATCGATTATAAGTGAATGTAGAATTAAATAAATATTCATATACCTAAATTAGATACCATAAAAAGTAATAGTTTCTCAAATTAAAAAGTGATATACATTTGCTTGGATGGAATGGATAGTTTCCTAACATTTCCTTGTTTATCATGGTTTTTTTATGAGCACCTAGGCCTATTTTTATAAAAATTTTAATGAACTCATTAATATTATTGCTACAAAATATCCTTTCCTAGAGATTCATAATCTCATAAATATTATGTAAAGTCTCCATTCTATTATGTGGTTCCTTGGATTGATGCTCTCTCACCATCTAAAAATGAGGTAATAAAGGCCTAGGATTTATTCTATTGGTTTCCCCTCATTGTATTGTGTGGATTTGTTAAAGGAGATATGATTATGGTTTTTTTCCCCTCTACAAAATTGTTGTTACCTCCATTAAATCCACTAAGAGCATTGTTATACGAATTTTTATATTTTCTACAATGTGGACTAAAAATTGGGCCATATGATGTAGCCTTTGGGCCATTTGATGCCGTTGTGACAAAGTTGAGCTATCCTTAGACTATGCCTTCTTTTAGGCTATCTCTTATTGCCTCCATTCTAGATCCCTCAAGCTATAAAAATATTCAACCTACTGGTAATTTGACTACTCCCAATGCACTTCAATGAATGAGTTTTGGGTAGACTTTTTCATCTTGAATGTAACATTTTTGGTATTTTCCCCAAACATTGACAATTCATATGCTAACATACTAGTAGGATACACAAGCATCTAGATTTTATATAATCACATGTAGTAGAATACACATACTTAATACTAGTCATAGGCCTATAGGATGCACATCTTTGATGCTGCTATATTATCCCCCTTGAATATTACCTTTAGGGTTGAAAGAGAACATGAAAAATTGGAGTATCATATTATTTATGCTAGTTTTTGAAAAATATGATATTGAAGCCATAATAGTGTAAACAAGTAGCCAATTTTACCAAAAACATCAATAGTAAATTTCATACTCCAAATTCTGAAAATCTATTGCTAGTGTTGTTTGCACTAGGAGACCTTGTTATATATTACTCATAAATTTATAAAAAGGAAGATATTTTATAAATTTGAGAAATAGTGTACACAATTATTACAACAACACTTAATTTGATAAGTAAGGATACCATAACATCTTATTTGTCTTATATTATTCTTTAGAGGCCTTCATTATTGCTTGGTTGCTCCAAAATGACTGGGAGCCTCGGTCTTGACCATATGATTCCCTAACACACCTGGTTGCCACTTGTAGAAACCTTAACTCACCTTTTCTCCCAAGTAATGCCCTAAAAACCTGGATGTTGCTATATATTCCCTAATATACTCTTTCCAAAGGTATCCTAATAGCTGGCCAGTTCACCGGAACCCTGCACCTCCATTTAGTAGTTGAGTGGAATTCATCATACTCCCACAATGCTTTAAATATAGTTGATATCAAAATATCCATACACCTTGGTTGCTACAAACATAGACCCTTGTGGCTTCCATAACTAGCTTGTCCTTTTCATTTCCAGCTCCCACTACCCTTCTCTTCCTCATACTACACTAAAGCTCCTTATTGTAAATACTTCACTTCATTTACCTAATTGTACAAAAAAAAATTATTCTCTTAAACTATCCCATAAACTCTTGGTTGTTGTAGAGAAAAGAAAACACTTGTGAGAGTTTTTATCTTATAGCTATAACTAGCTACACACATTATGGAGGGTTTGATCTTATAACTAAGAACATGAGATATCCTTTACATGTAAAATGATCCTCACAGAGGATAGTTATTTTTCAAAATGTTAGATTATGCTCATACTTGATACTAGAAGGACATCTTGACTAGTTTTCTATATAATTCTAATAAATATAGCATAAAATAGTACTTGAAAACTAGAGTGTGGAGCATTTATGGGTGTTTTTATGAATTAAAATATATTTATATACAATAGGTTGAAAAGTGTGCAAAAATAGAAATGTATATATGGAAATATTAATATCTTGGAGATATAATTTTTCTTGTGGATAATGTTAAATTCATTATAAATGTTTATTTTTATTAATAAGGATAGAGGAGAGGTGAATCAATAATGAAAACATTGTATGTATGCTAACCAATATCCTCTAAATTTGACCATCTATGTTTAAATATAAAATACTACTTTGGAATGTCAGTGATGCTTAAATTAAATATATTGCTTGTAAAAATTAGATGAATTCACTTCTAAATATTCTATGGATGGAAATCCATGAAATGAAATTTACTACTCGGAAAATAGCTAAATGTTTGTAAAATATGAGTAATTCAATAGATTATAGTGAATGTAGAATTAAACGAATCTTTGGATACCTAAATTAGAATCTACAAAATGTAATAGTCTCTTAGAATTAAAATCATCTTCTTTAGTTTGGATGGAATAGATAGCTTACCTAACCTACTGGTATATAATGGATTTAGTGTGTGTCCCTAGGCCTACTTAAATGCAAAATATTACTAAAATCATTAAAGTTATGAATACATAAACATCCTCTTCTAGTGCTTAATACTCCCAAGAAATATGACCATTAAAGTCTCCATTCCATTAATCTTTCCTCTAGTTAAATTTAATATTTTTGTTGTTGGGATGGATCCGTGGGGTTCTACACTGTTGCACAAACCGATCCCCTCTCCATCGCATTCTCTGTTTCGGCTGCTGGTTCTCCTTGGCCTCCTTTCTTCGAAGAGCTTTCCATGAATCCCGACCTCTAGGACGAGCTCGGCTCCCCTCCTCTCCACACCCATTCTTCGACAATTTTCTACTATTGCGGACAAAAACGCCGATCCTTGCACGACCACGTGAGGCATTTAACGCCCACACATTCCAGCTAATGATGTCCCTTGTGACGATGCCTTCGCTTTGCGGCCACTAAAGACAAGAATGCGGAGGAGCTCACCTCTACGACACAACCAAAAGCGTCTCTACCACACATCCCCAAAAGCTGCGAGAGAGAATCAAAATCGACCTCCCCGGTAAACTCGAATCAATGGGCATATTCAATTTATGAAGGATCACGCCCTCATTGGAAATTTTATTAGCCTATGGCCAGCGAAAAAGCTTTGCAAGGATGGATACTCTTCAAGTGGGAGCCTAAAGGATATGCAACCTGTGGCCCCAAAGGTTTTTCAACTTGCTATTTTCAATTGTACGGAGGACGGGAATCACATCTTTGAGGAAGGCTGTATTTGTTCAACTTTGCGGGCCTTTACCTCCGGTAAGAGCAGATTCAATCCGGGGAAAAGTTTCAATTGGGCACGATTACGTCTGCATGTACTCGACCCGGGAATGTTTGGATGAAGAGACCTTAAGCATTTTGCTCCCGGTAATGGTTTGGGGAGAGTTTATTAAAGTTGCGGAGAAACCAAACTCAAGAAATACACCCCCTATGCACGGATCTGTATTTATATGCATCTGGCCAAGGCACTCACAGATTCAATAAGCCTATTTCATGACGATTTCGAGTGGGTTCAAACTATGCTATAGGCATGTGTCCCCTTTCGATGCGAAATGTCATGAACATGGTCATACATCACAGTGATTTCCCCTGCGAATCATTCGCGAGAAAATGCCCTTACGAGCACAACAAAGATGCGATAGTTTTACAAAGGTCACCTGCTTAGATGGAGGAACTCAAGAAAACCCCCTACTCCCTCGGAGGCACCCAGAAACCCAATGCGACCTTGACTTCCACGATGCTTTGGCGGCCCTTGAGGGGCCTCGGAGGGGTTATCCACACTCGATCTCCCTCATATGATTTGTCCAGCTTACGAGCTACTCCACTTTTTCCACTCCCTACCCACAATTTCCCACCAACACCAACTCTGTCACCTCCATCTTCGTGAAAAATATTGAGAAAGAGCTAGTACTCAAAGATGCACTCATGGAGATCGATAAAAATACGGCTTTCGGAGAACCCCGGAGAGAAAAGTGAGGACAAGGCGGATCATCCTGCCGTCACACATGGAATAAGAACCGGAAGAGTATAGATCTAGGAGATGCGGATATACTCTGCCGAGCTTGACTGCTGTCATCGGCACGACTTCGGCTAATGCATCCTTGAAAAATCGACGATACAAGTGGTTCTATCCCGGGCGGCACGGAGAAAATCCCTTGGTATTCAAGCCAGGAAGTCCCTCGGATGGAAAATAAATAATGAAAGAATCTAAGAAATGGGAGCGCAAAACGGATCTACGGTAGACCATCATTATCGAGAGAAATTCTTGTGGAACCTATGAGGTTCCCAAAACTGACTAAGTTCTATAAGACTCTTCCCCATTGTTCCTCATGAAGCTCATTTTCATGGAATGTGAGGGAGCTCGATAGCCAGTAAAACACCGAATGTTAAAAAAATGATATAGCAAGATAAGCCCTCCATAGTCTATACGTAAGAAACAAAATGCAATAGCACGGCTTTAGAAAGATCTTTGAACAAATCTTGAATTAGGATCTGCTCGGTTCGGTGGATGCCTCGGGAGCATCGAGGAGGTCTCGCCATCATTTGGAATCCTCATATTCTCCTCTTATGACTCATGCCTCTCATTATTTTATTCAAACTACTTTCCATTTAGTGGGGACCAACACACATGGTCCTCACTAGCAGTGTATTTTCCCCAAGACCCACACAAAAAAATGGAATTGTTGGATACTCTTACGAGCCCAACTCTGTCGGGGAGCTTCCACATGGATCCCGCGGGGGTGAATTTAACACGATTATAGCTCTGGAGGAAAAATATGGGGGAGGCCAGAACCGATTGGAGGAGGATAGCACCGACTTCGAACTTCATTCACGGTAATCTACTTATGGACCTACAAACTTCCAATGGAACCTACACTTGGACCAACAAGCATCAGGAGCTCGAACATATAGCCTCTCGCTAAATCGTTTTCTAATGTATGATAATGCCATTTCATCTTGGCGGGGATTTCCAAACCTCTCCCATCTTTCCTCAAGGCGCTCGGATGCGGCCCATAATGTTAGTGGACTCATTCGGGATCAGATTCACGATCGGCCATTCCACTTCGAATCGTTACGGTTCTCTCATGAAAACTTCAAAAGTGGTCTTCAAGCATGGCATCTCCTTTGTGGTGCAGATGTATCGGTTCCCGAAAAGCTCAAACACCTCAAGAGGCTCTCCAAAGCTTGGAATCGAACATAGTTCGGCAACATATTTTTCCCATAAAAAAGAACTTGAGCGAGGGAAAATGACACCCCTACAACAATGCATCATTTACGAGGGGACGATCGGACACGTATGACCAACGGTAACAAGAAATCCTCACCAAAATATAGAAAAGAGAACATGAAGAAACCTTGTGGCATCGAAATTCGGATCGGATGGGTAGGAAGGGATGGGGAGAAAAATATAAATTTTTCACAGGTCCACCATTCAACGACGAATGCCTGATAACATCACTTTTGTCAACAATTGGCAAGGAGACGGACTCGAGGTCCATGAAGAGGTTGAGCATGAATTCAAAGAATACTTTCGGGACATACTTTCAGCGAAACCCAAGGGAACGGGATTCAAGCCATTCCTGCTTGTCATGCAACACATACCAAAATTCATCAACTAACGAACATAACAACATGCTTCTCTAGCCGGTAACTCTTCAAGAAGTGGAGGAAGCCATGGGAAACAACTCGGAGATGGAAAAGCGCACGGCCCTCATGGGTTCACTTTGCAAACTTTTCATGCCTTGCGGGAAGTGATCAAATCGAAGTATGGGGAGCTTGTGGAAAAATCTCGGTGATCGCAGCTTCTTCCCTCCTCAACACGACCTTCATCACTCTCATTCCCAAGGAAGAGGATTCTAGCACTCTGGAAAAATATCGGCCTGTTAGACTCCTGGCAATGTTATCTACGAACTCATTTCAAAAGTTGTGGCCAACAGTGCTAAAGCCTCTTCTCCCTCTTCTCATCTCGCCTAGGCAAACAAATTTATGTGGAAAGACTTTAGATCTTGGACGGAATCATCCTCTCACATGGTAATTACATTCACTAAATATCCTAAAGAAACCGGGTATGATATTTCAAGCTAGACCTCTCCAAATCATTTGACAAACTAAGGCGTGTGAGCCTATATCAAACAAATGCTCTTGGCCTTTGGTTTTAGTGCTACTTGGACTCATTGGCTCATGAATCTCATCTCCTCCCCTATATTTTCCATCCTTCTCAATGGTTCTCCTTGATGCCTTCCGTCCTATCGAGGCATTTGACAGTGACCCCTGTCCCCTTTTCTCTTTGTTCTCATGGAAGAGAGAGTCTAAATGACTTTTATCCATCATCTTGTCTCTTGGTCTGTCAAAGGCATTTATCTTCATGATGTCCCCCATTTCCCACCAACCGGTTAAGTGGATGATAATATACTGTTTACTCATCCTACGTCTGAAAGCCTACGACCTTTAAATCCTTTACGGACCTCTTTTCATTGCCCTGGAGTACCATATACATCCTCAAAATCTCAAATTTTTCTTCTTCCACCTTCCATCATCACCCAACGTAACATCGGGGATTCTGGGCTTCACGATGCTTGTGGTTCCTCGAGAGTATCTTGGAGCCCCCTCATAGACTCCGCCATCAAACACTCTTCATGGAGAATTCTTCTACGATAAATTATAAGCAAGGCTCTCTTCTTGGACCTATCGCTCACTCAACATACTGCCCAGACTCATCCTCATCAAATGCGATTTCTCCAAGCCATGCCTATATCTTTTCTCAATAGTGGGAGCCCAAAATGGGTTCTTAGAAATATCCGCAACCTTCAAAGAAAGAAACTTTTTATGGGGCTCCTCGAGTCTCGATAGAAAATGGGCTCTTGTCAAATGGTCCAGAAATCTTGCGCTTCCAAAATCATATGGTGGGCTCAACTTGCGAGATCCGATCTGAAAGGTAACAATACTATAGGGGCACACATATGGTAGCATTGTTCTCAGACCACACTCCACCAGCAGGCCCGCCTGCGGCATTCTAAATATGCTCGGGGAAAACCTCGAGAGGATCTCATTCGCTTGTTGTGCTCTTTGGATCGTTAATTTGGGCAGCAGTGTCGCGCCTTCATCCGAGCACACACATGTTTGAAATTTCATTCGGCACCACCGCAAGATGCAGAGGACTCTTGGCGGCAACTCCCCAGCCCCAACCTCTCTTTCTGTGAAATAGCGAGCACCTCTCCGGCACGAAAATGATCGATCACGTCCATCATTTTTGGTAGCAACAGCCCTCTCTAGAGCTTTCAACAAATGGACAACGTAGAAACTTGTGAGAATTGTAGGAAAATTTTGAGAGATAGATCAGAACTCACTCTCGGAAGAATAAAATCACGACCACGGGGATAAGTTGCGGTTGGGGATACACTCCAAGGGAAAATTCACTGAAAAATCTTTTGGTTGCTCTGTCATCCCGGACGAGGCGGGATGGCACCGACGGAACCATCGTCACTTTGGCAACGTGCAGTACGGCTAAGTCTAAGCCTTCTTGCGCCAGCTTCTTAGCAAACGAGAGACTCCTTACTGGGGATAATTTACAAAAACACGGCTTCATTTGGCAACTAGAATGTCCCAATTGCAATCTACATTGAAACCGTGCATCTTACGTACACCTAGCATCTCAACTACGAGGCAATTGCAATCCGCAACGAGAAGAACTGGTAGATGCGGGGGAACCTTGTCCCGTACCATCCCGTGAGTGGCCTTTGCGGCCCTTCCCGAGTCGCACTCAACTCTCTCTCGGTTATCTAGGGTTTTGTACATTGGATGGTTTAGAAGGAGCGTAATAACGACATATTCAAAAATCAAAGCACCTCTACGATATCCTATGGTGCTCCTCAAGCAGAAAAGCCTCCAAGCTTATTGGCTCTCAGCTTGGCAAGACTTTCATGTACCCTCTCCCCTTTGTGGAATGCCTCATCTTGGAAAGTTGGATATATTCACTCCTTCTACTTTGATCTAGGCCAATCCACTCATCCATATGGTCTCCCTCTCATGATGCCACCCTTGCATTCTCTTTCAAATTGAACTTTGATGGAGTGGCCAAGAATGGCAAGTGGTCAGTAGTTTTGGTGGCATTTTAAAATAATAGGCTTCTGTAATGCATTTATTATGGTTCGCTTGGTAGAGATACCAACAATGCATGCGACTAGAAGGATTATGGCATGGCATCTGTCTTGTTGAAAAATAAAACCTCTTCCCCCTCGAGGTTGAAGGGGAGTCTCAAGTGCTTATAGAAGGCATTATTCAAATTCCAATCGGCACTCTTCATGGAAAACATTGCTTCGAGTGGCGTCACAGCGAGGCTTGAACAAATTGAAGAATGGCCAGGCGTCCACCGCCACCATCACCTTCAGGCTTTGACAAGGTGTACTTTTAACGGTGGCCCATCATCTTGTCTAATCAAGGTGTTAACCAACGGATCCCTATATTCTCGGGCCTTGCACGAGTTTTGATGATGCACAACTCATTCACGATTGCACTCTTACGGGTACGACAAGATATACACCTGGCGAGATGCGGGTGTTTGATGAGCATGGTACGATGGTGCGTGGACGGGCATTGGTTGGCATGTGGACTCATACCACCGTCCAGAGCTCGCGCGAGGCACAACATTAATATCCAGGGCTAGTGACTTCAATCTTGCCATAACGCGCTGACGCTTCCTCCCGTCTAGGCAAGCACGTGCAAACTATGGCACCTAGGACAGAGACTCATTGTTGCCTCTCCTTTGCGCTCGCGCTGTTTATGGTTGCGTGAGCCTTGCTCTCGAGATGATCTTGGGTTGCAATGTGCTTTGGCTTGTTGCATTGAACTAATACTGAGGCCCTTCTCTCTGACCCCTTCTACAAGTTTTGGTCCAATTTCACCTTTTGAATGTGTCTTGGCACTACCTATTAGTGCTCTCGTGCATTTCTGCCGGACTCTGCTCCCAAACTTCGTACGATTGACCCTAGCATCTCCTTGCGAGCTGCAACATCATGCCTTGACTCAGGTTAGCGCGAATGTGAGGCTATGCAGTGTAGTCATGGGCGGGTTGCTCGAGAGTCTTCTTCTTCCACCTCTCCTCAGCCTCCCACTCCTCGGAGTATCTCTCTTGCCGCTATCTTGCCATGAGGAGTGGTCATGGCGGTGGGTCTCGTGAGTCCTTTCATGCTCGGGGCTCCCCCACATTCCTTTCTCCAGTCCTCCCCTCCTCTTCGGTCCCACACCTGCCAACTCACTTCGAGAGACTCAATGTTGAGGAAGCGAGTCCTCGCTCCACGAGGAAGCACCTCTTGAGAGAAAGAACATCAACGCTCATCTCATTCCTCCTCCTGACATGAAGAGTGAGGGAGCCATGCTGACAGTTCGGACACCGGCCCTCAGGTGCCTCCTTGCATGCACAGAGCGATACGAGCGGTGGCTCAGTGTGAAGACCACCTTCGGGCGATGGGAGGAAGACCCTATGAATATGGATACGCATTGTTGAAGAAACGCCTTCTAGCGTGCGCAGTTCTGAATGCGCATATACTCTCATGTTTTTGCCTCATAGTCGCTAGTCTGGGCTTGATCCTTTGCGTTTTAGTTTTTTAATTCAAATTCTCGGAAACTTGCTTCTATGTCTTCTCATAGGCCACGTTCCCTTCATCTCCGTGGCTCACTACGGTTGTATGGCTCAGCAGGGTTGTAGGTCCGGTTTGAAAATTTTAGTAGACATCGGCTTTTTTGGATAGATTCTTTGCAGTCTGGGCAAGATATTATGAGGCTAGGACCTCCATGTAAAATTTTTTTGTATCAATAATAGGAGTAGACATATTCGGAAAAAAAAAAACAAAAAAATAAAAAATAAAATAAAGAAAATAAAATAAAATATTTTCCTCTAAAAAAACACTTGTTAATTGCATTAGATCCAATTGAAAGAATTTTCTACTGCAACTTTTATATTTTCTACAATGTGGGCAAAATATTGGGGGATCTAGTGTTGCCTTTACGCCATTGTTGACCTTGTGTCAATATTTGAGCTATTGTGACGGCTTATGCTATTTTTGGGATACCTCTTGCACCCCTTTAGCAGCTCCCCCAGATGTCAAAAGATTCGGAAATCTAGTTGTTTCTCCCTATCTACCTTGAATGAATATTGTATACACTTTTTCTTCTTGACTTAGTTCTTTCCCAAGCATCGAGAGTTGATAATCTCATGATGCTGATATAATCCACATCTTCAATAATTTCTGCTCTCACGGGACTTAGTAAAATGCAAATCTTTGATGGCAGGTAGGAAGAATTACCTTAAGGGTTGAAAATATCTGTGTACGGTAGCCTATTATTTCTATAGGTTAAAAAAATATATATGATATTGAATCCATAATAGTGCAAGCAGTGCAGTAAATTTTACCAAAAACACCAATAGTACATTGCAACTCTAAATTCATAATAGCACTCCAAATATTGCACTTGGAGAGCTGTCTCTATTGATTTATAAACAATAGCAATCGCTTATAGGTACACAAATAATGTACACAAATATTAAATAACCTCTTAATCTTGTAACTAAGAATACCATAGAATATCTTTGTTGCATTTGAATATGCTATGAGAGCTGAAGTATTTCATAGTTTTGCTCCCAAAATTCTAAGAGCCCCTCCTTCTTGACCATAAGATTTTGTAATAGACTTCTGCTTCTACCAAGAGAGAAGCCTTGAATGGCCTTGGTTTCCCTTGCAATTCCTAATAGACCTCATTTTTGTCTAGATATGACTTAATAAGGTCTATTTCTCAAAGAGATTACCCTAATGGTGTATATTCCATTAGTAGAGACCCCTCAAGCCTCATACACACACTTGCTAGGTCCTTACTATTGATGGAATTCATCCTTTATAATTCCTTAAATCTATACAACCCATAGTTGATTCAAAAATAGACCCTTGCCATTACATCCCTTTTCTTTTTCCGGCTCAACACTATCTTTCTTTTCCTCAACACTACCCTAAAATCTCATGTTTCTTAGACATCACTTCATATCCCCTAGGTATATAAAAAAAGGCTTGTAGACATCTAAATTATCCATAAGTCCTTTCCTACCCTAGAGAAGAAGAAACTTGTAGGACTTTGACCTTATAGCTAGAATGAGGGAGAGATTGGTTATGGTGGAATCATTCACCACCTAAACCAATTAGAAAAAAGGTGTTAGGAATGTTTAAGAGCCTCTAAAAACCAAAGAGATAAAGCCCTTAACGATCAAAATCTGTTTCCTCTCTCCTTTTTATTTATTCCCTTTGCGGCCTTCCCTCCCTTATTTTAATTAGTAGCTATGATTTCACCTTGTTTGAGAAATAATCTAATGTCACCTAATAAAAGTAAATAATGGGTTTCCCCTTTTAATGACTATACCCTATAGGGTTAAATAGACTACTAATTAGTACCTTAAGGAATGTAATTATAAGAGGGAATTATTATCCGTGATTGTTTCCAATAATACATTTCATATGTAAGAAAGTAAGAAGATGATCAAGATGATCATGCCTTAGCGATAATGGAAAAAAATATTTATATTTATTACCTTGATGGTTGTGGATTTTTGATGACACGGAAATAGTCACACTTAAGAGATCAAAGGAATCCAAAAGGTGAAAGAAAAAAGAATACATAATATAAACATAAAGCTTAAAAATCTAGAAAAATAACCTTGATATCCAAACTTAACATAGGACAAACTCAAACCTAAGCAATTTGAAAAAGAAAATTTTGCAAAGAAGAAGACATATTATATGCTACTAAGCATATGTAGCATTAGGAGGAACATTTATAAACATCGATGAACAAGAGCCAATCTTTGGAGCCAGCCCAACACATGAAATGCATGCTCCTATTTACTCTACATATGCCAGCATATTCAACAAGAAATATTAAAAAGTTAAGAATAATATTCTTATCTTATTTTAATATTGTACCATTTCCACAAAACCAAACATTGAAAGGAAAAAAAAAAAAACTCATAAACCCGTGATTGTATCTATGATTTCTCATGATATTTCACTAAGTGGATAAACTCTTACCACCATAATTCACATTACCATAATGTATTTATTTAGTATACCATATTGTCGGTAATGTGAATTATGGTGTATATACATAAAAATCTAATTCTATCATCAATGTACTAATGTTCCAAATGCTATGTAACACAGAAAACCGAGACTCTTGCTTGCTGCACAATCTGTCATTTTTGAAGGTGAAGAGTACACCTGTAACACAGAGAAAGTAAGTTAAAAGGACAAAGAGGAAAAAACACTTAAATATCAGAAGAAATACGAAAAAATTAGAAGAGTGAAATTTATAATATATTCCTTCGTACCGTGCTAATCGTTGCGTGCAGCAGACAAATTTTGCAAATGAGCCCAATCCCAAAGACAAAGTGGAATAGGAGAAGGTTCCTTCCGATCGTTGCGTGCAGCAGACAATTTTTGCAGATGAGCCCAATCCCAAGACAAAGTGGAATGAGAAGGCTCCTTCCGATCGTTGCGTGCAGCAGACAAATTTGCAAATGAGCCCAATCCCAAAGACAAAGTGGAATAGGAGAAGGCTCCTTCCGATCGTTGCGTGCACCAGACAAATTTTGCAAATCAGCCCAATCGCAAAGACAAGTGGAATAGGAGAAGGCTCCTTCCGATCATATTCTACAACTTCTGCTGGAGGCGGAAAATTCAAATCGAATGACTTCGGCCTACTGCCCGATCCTTGCATTCCCACTCATTCCGCGTCGCTCTCATCGACGGCCTTTCTTCGCCATAGAGGAAACTCTTGGTGACCTGGACAAGCCCCAGGAAGTTTGGTACTGGTAGCGCTTGGTCTTAGGCGCTAGCATCGAGGTTGCGGGCGTGAAAGTGAAAGTTGTAGACGTATGCGTTGGTGCCTCCTCCTTGTTGTTTCTTTCTCTCGTGCTTACGGTATTTGATATATTGCGCCGCCGCCCTCTTTCTTACATTGCCGATGGAAACGCTGCCATCGGCCCTCTTTGCTGCTATCGAGTGAAAGTGGGGGTAACTTCTCTTTCCTTTGACGCTGACAGAGGAAAGTCAAATCGATAGGGTTTTCTCTGTCGCAGCAAGTGGGGTTCAGGTCTGGTTCTGGAAACGGTGTAGTTCTGAGCGCTACCGAGATGGAAGGCGGTAGAATGGAAATCGTGGGCAATGCCAGTTGCTGCCTACTAGATGTTTTTTGCGAAATCTGGAGTACATCGCCATTACACGGCAGTGGCTACTAATATCGATTTTACATTGATTTTATTTTATCCGAAAGCACACGGCTTGGCTCTAAATATCGATATAACATTGATTTTTTTTAAACAATGGAAAACCTATTTTAGATACGATTTTGTTTAACAATTACATACAGTCATTCAATAAATTCAGTCAAAATTTAAAATTTAAACCAAAAAAAGGCTTCCAAAACAACTCTTAATGAGAATGAAGTAATCAATGGGGTACTATTGTACAGGCAGGTTTAAGCTACTCTTATCGGGAATGAAGCGTAGACATACGCCCATTTTTTATGGGATTAGTTGTTCGGTGTAATTACCGAGTAAATAATATTTAGATAATTTGGAATCCAATAATTTAAAATAATTATAAAAGGTGATAAATTAGTGAATTGTGATGATGATATATTTTAAATGAATTTATGTTTTTCTTATAATTTTTAATATATATAATGTATTTGGAAAATATTAAATAGAAAAACAAATTTAAAAATTAAGAATATGTGAATCTTTTAAAAACTTTTTAATAAGAAAAATAATATTTTAATATAATAAATGAAAATTAATAATAGAATATTTAAATAAAATAAAATGAAAATAAAACTAAACCAATTATTATCTTTTAGTGAAACTTAAAAATCAACTCAATATATTCAGTGTATAAAAAAAAGGAATCAATCGATATCAACATCAAATTAATATCAATAATAATTAAATAATACCATTTTTGAAAATATAAGAAATATAGGCTGTGGAAATTATAATTATATTAATAATAATAAATAATCATACACTGGGATCTGCGGGTGTTGAGAATGTATGAAAGGTGGTAGAGGGATTTGGGTTGGCGCGTGTGATTCTGCACCACATACCCCTTCCTCTCGTCCTCGAGACCATTAATTGCATTAACGTCAAGCGCGAGGCATTTACGCGACACGATTGCCCATGTTTGCGTCTACTCCACGGGGATATGGATTCTTCACGAAGTTTCAAGCTAGGCATTGTTGCCTCTACGCTCTTGTTGTTCCTGGTGGTCTTAGAGCTAGCTCGGGCCATTAGTGAGCCCTTGGGAATGCTCCACTTTCTTGTTGCTTGAACCGCATTCGGAGTACGCACGTCTCGCGAACACTCCCATTGCTCTCGGCGTGTCAATTTCCCTCTTGTTTCTCTCCCCGGAAGTTGTCCCAACCCTTACGTGCTCGGTATGAACACGATCGAGTCCCAACCTTCGCTTCATTGTCTCGCTCGGTCTCTCTCGCTTGATTCCTATGCCTCGGTTGCATCATAGGATGAAGTGCGGCAGAAATCTCCCGGCCCGTGGAGGTCCTCCCCGCCACCCTCCCTCCACCTCTCCAAACTCCTCACTCTCTCCTAGAGTCCCAGCGGAGATGAACACACGAGACTCAAAGTGGACGTGGCTCTCATGATGGGCGTAGGATGTCTCTTTCTAAGAGGCATCTCCCGGTCTCATCACGGGTCGGCAGCATAAGGCACGAGTTTCGTTTCCCTTGTTTACTCAATATGCCCCCTCTTGTTACGGCCTACATAACTATGGGTACAGAGGCCTCGCGTTGACTACGAGCTCACGAGGTTCTCATCTAGCGCAATTGGTGGGCGTGAGCCCTATGCTCCCTCGAGAGGAGGTCGAACGGAAGAGGTCGAGTGCGGCTCTTCGCGGACTCAAAATTGCTTTTGGTTCGGGGGACATCAGCGAAATTTGTTTGTTTCCTCTTGTTGACAAAGCGGGTGAGGACGATGCCAACGAGGCGGTTCGAGTGCTAAAGGCTGATTTGCGGTCGAGATGTCCCTTACGCCTTCTGCCATGTGGTGGTCTCCCCTCCTCCTGAGTAATTATTGGCCAATCTCCACATTTTAGCTTGTTTTGGATGATCGTCATACCGGACACAGCTGGTTTCGTTGTCCTGAGTTTAGTATTCATCGGATCTACAACTTGTCTAAATTCCGGTTGCCCCTTCGAGAGCGGCGAGTTTTTGTCTTGGAACGATTATGTTTTGTATAACTTGTTCTAATCATTGTGGGTTGATAAAGCTGGGTTTCATGCATTTTGGTTTCCCATAGTGACACTCTTTTAGGGCTTTCTAGTGACTTCATGGTTGTCTCGTGTTTGTACTTATTAAGGTTGATAATTTGTTAAGAGCTTCATGGATGTACTAGAATGCCCATTTATCGGGCGAGATTTTACGAGGTCTGGCCTCCATGTGTGTAATTTTTGTATACTAATATATTAAACATTCGGGATTTAAAAAAAAAAAAAAAAATCCCATCTTTTATTAAAATAAAAATAAAAATAAAATTTTTAAAAAAAGGGAGTACGAATAAATGCTAGTTTCGTGATTTTCTTTAATGAATTATTTGGTAGCTCTTAAGTTTTATGGTCGCTTAAAAGCATTGATGGAAAAGATCAATACTAACATTGAATTGCGTGACATGTTTAATGGAGATGCATTGGTTAGCCTTTTTATGTTTTGCGAGAGCTTAGGAGGAGTGGGTGATCCCATGTTTGATGTAGTGTAAGTGCTCATGGAATGTTTTGGTTCTGACTTAATTTTGCCAATTTCAGCAATGTAGGGTTAATGAGAAGATTGATAGAAATACCTAGTGGTCTCTAATGATATGAGTGTTTATGTCATCCCATCTTCGTGTGGACACCCTACATTGGTGAATGTAGTGGCTCAAAAAATCACATGATTCATTAATATTAAAGGTGTTTATGTCATCCTCTCTTCTTCTGAAACATCCTATATAAAAGCAATAATCTAAGGATGCATTACAAGGACATCAAACATGGGAGTATGAGCTCATATGCTCTAGTAGAAGATGAAGAAAGATTAAACAACACATATTTATTTGAACATGTCATGGTCATTTCTAGGATGGTCTTTCCATCTACCACAACTTTACGAGACCATAGAAATTGAAAAAGAGCAAAGTAATTTAAATTAGCAGAAAATTATCATTTGATAGGTCCTTATTGTGTCTTCTAAAGGTTTTTATTTATTATTTATTATTTATTATTTTATGTGTATTATTATTATTTATTTATTTTTATATTTTTAAAAAAAATTTATTTATTTATTATTATTATTATTTTCACCTTTATTTACTTATTTTTTTTATTAATTGAAATTATTCCTTTGAGATTCTTTAAGTTTGACTAATTGATTATTTATTTATTTATTTTTAGATATTTTTATTATTAGTTTTTGAAAAAATATATTAAAATATTATTTATTTATTCAAGTTTTATTAGGAAAAGCCTGATGTAAGCATCGAGGTGGATTACTACAACCATTTTGATTCGAGTGGAAATGGGAGGTCATTTCCATGGATTTCATTCTGATTTTCAGGACATCTAGACAACATGATTATTTTATGGTTGTGGTTGAGAGGTTGACAAAGGTAGCACACTTCTTTCGATTGAATTCTAATTATTCGGCTACTCATGCATCATGGGTTTCATGAGGAGATAGTGAAGTTTCATGGTGTTCGAAGAAGATTGTGTAAGATAGAGATGCTAAGTTCACTTCTAGGTTTTATAAGGAGTTATTTGCAAGTTTGGTTAGGAAGTTGGCCTTCATTACAAGTTATAAGTACGTAGACATATAGATAGATAAAGAGAGCAAAAATATTTTTTTGGACGACATGTTGAGAATGTATGTTATCCGTCAATACCAAAAATTGGAAGAGAGTATCTTCCACTAGTTGAGTTTTCTTACAAAAATGGGTATCGAGATTTGTTGAGGATAAGTCTCTGTGAGGAACTATATGGGAAGAGTTGTAATACTCCTATCGGATGGAGTGATCTAGTGAAAAAGGTATTTATAGGGAAATTTGAACATGCTGCTATGCATGGAGCAAGGAAATGCAGATTATCAAAGAATCTAAAGGAAGGACACGACACGAAGAGAAAATTTATGCGGATCAACGAGAGTTGTTTAAGAAATCTCTTGTTGGGGAACGTGTGTACTTACAAATCAAGCGAGAAAGAGATCATGAGGATTGGGTCATGTCTGTGAAGATAAGCACCTTCGTATTGCGAGCCTTTTGAGATCCTTGAGAGGATTGGACCACTGCTTCACATGCCACTACCTCGATAGTGAAAGTCTATGATGTTTTCCATATTTCATTTTAAAATATATGTAAAAGATTTTGGTCATGTTATTGATTAGTTTGTATTATAGGTGGATCTGGGAAGAATTCCGTTCAATTGCAATGTATTTTGCGAGAGAAATATGTAGGTTAAGGTGTAGTGGAAAGACTTGTCCATAGCTCCATGGGAATGGTTGATAAAATGCAAGCTATCTATCCATCCTTGTTTACTAGGTAGAAACCGGATTTTGGTATATGTATATTTTAGAAATTTTAACACAAATTATGTAATGTGTGATTCTCTTTGATCTAAAACTTATTTTCTTGTTAAATACAAAATCGCTTCTACAAAAACAACTTAGAATTTAAAAGATGATCCCAATTTGAAATATTAAGAAGAAAGATCAATCACACATAACATAGATTTTTTTAAGGAAAGCATAAAACAGACCCCCTTTATCATATATTATGTATATATGATGGATCATGAAAACAATCTCATACAAATCTCAATCCCGATAGCTCGCGGTACAATATACAATCATACGCTGCTTGTTATACAAAAATTGGAAAATTCATATGCCAATTTGTTTACTGCCTCGAACACCACACTCAGCACGCCAATACCACATGAGCAATCTACAAAATAATGGAATCCTTCTTGCCTTTGCTTTGAGATCCTCATGGACACATCCAAAATGTGTGTGGTTGCATGGTCACCCACTAATGTCACAAATGATAGTCAAACTATCCCTTTCACATACATCTCAATTGGGTCTCCACTCGATTTGACATGCATGTGGTTAACAATATTAAATATTCGAGTACATGTGAGACCACTAGTTGCAGATTAAATTAATAATTAATTAGGTGATCTCTCACTAATTTGTATCTTTAGTTACAACTAGCACAAGCGAGTTTAACTAACTTATAACTAAGTTAAAATGCTACAACTCACATCACTACATCCAACTGCGGTATAACCCGAATCTTAGTTACAACTAAGTCCACTTGCATGTCCCACCCGGCCAACCTCCCCAGACTGAATTTCCTATAGCTAACTAATTTGCCACTTCGGTTAACTATTTCAATGCTCATTGAGAATAGATTATTGTTTATTGTCCAACTAATATTAAGGGATAATAATAAGTGACATTATCTATAAATAGACATGTGATCTATAAATAGAACTCACACATACATCTATAAATAGACTTCATGAATAAATATAATTTTCCTCATGCATCTTTAAATAGACATCATATATAAACGGGGTATATGCATCTATAAATAGAACTCCCACCTAAAAATAGCCTCCTTGTCCATCCTAGTGTAGGTGCATAATTTTCACTCGGATCTTCTTGTTAAATCTCAACACTCCTCTCAGCAAGAAAGGGATTATCCTTCACCCAGATCATGTCTCTATGAGTATGAATTTGGTCCTCATGAGTGCCTTCGTCAAAATCGCCACATCTCCAGTGTTATAGAATGTAATGACAACATGATCTTAAAACACCTGATCTACGATATGATGATACACGAGATATCTATTTTCTTAGATCTATCATGAAACACATGATTAATCGAGAGTTTAATGCAACTCTAATTATCATAATGAATCAACGGCCCAGATCTCAATGAGAACCAAACAAACCAACAAGGTCTTTCTCATCGAGATAGCCTCACATACGCTTGAATCGCTTCCATGTATTCCACTTCCGCTGAATTGAGTGCCATGGATCTTTCCTTCTTTTTGTACCAAGAAACGGTTGTAGATACATTTCAAAGATATTACGATGTTAACTCTTTCTATCGGGTCGACTACACTTGATACGAATCCACTAAGCCATGCAAATTCACCTAATAAATCTCTCTGTGCCATCACTCATACTCAAATGTGCCCCTTAGGTATCTCACGACATGCTTGCTTTCAAACGCTTCCAAAATATCTTGGTAGGTAAACCATCGCTTGACTAAGTTATTTAGCAGCATAGAAAATGTACGGTCTTGTGTTCACTAGATACATTAGCGAACCCACCCAAACGTAAATAGTGATAACATCTACCTCTCTAGATGTAATATCCTCTTTCCTCCAGTTTCATGGAAGAGGAGTATCCATGGGTTTAGCCCTCGATGTGAAACTTCTTAAGTATCTCGGGTGCATACTTTCCTTGGGGCAGAAAAAGTTACCATCTACATTGCCATATTTCCAATCTAAAGAAATAATGAAAGGTCCATATCCTTCATCTTGAACTCCTTAGCAAGGTCCTCCTTGTATTAGTGTATCATCTTCTCATCGGTAGTCAACATTAAATCATCGACATAAGAAATGATGATCAGCTTACCCTCCATCACAATTGGGTATAGGGTTGCATCCGCCTCACTTTTGTTGAGAAGCCCAATCCCGGTGAAATAGCTCACTAATATCAATATTACATTGCTTTTTTTATTTTAATCCAAAAAAGCACATGACCATGGTTCACTAATATCGATATAACATTGATTTTTTTTAAGCAATGGAAAACCTATTTTACATATGATTTTCTTTTTAACAATTACATATATTAATTTCAATAAATTCTAGTCAAAATTTAAAATTTAAACCAAAAAAAAATACACCAAAAAAAGGCCAAAAACAGCTGCCAATAGAATGAAGTAATCGATGGGAGTGCTCTTTAACACGCATGCTCCAGCTACTTTGTCGGGGAATGAAGTGTAGACATAAGCCCCATTTTTTTATGGGATTAGTTGTTCGGTGTACTGATGGTACTCGATAAATAATATTTAAGATCATTTTGGAATCCAATAATTTGAAATAATTATAAAAAGATGATAAATTATTTGATTGTGATGGTAAATGAATTTATTTTCTTAGAATTTTTAATGTATTTTTTATATTTTTAATTTATTTGAAAAATACTAAATAAATTTAAATAGAGAAAACGAATTGAAAAAAAAATTCAAAGTATTAAATCTTACAAACATTTTAATAAAAAAATAATATTTATATATAATAAATGAAAAAATTAATAATAAATATTTAAAATAAAATAAAAGTGAAAATAAAACTAAAGTAATTATTATCTTTTAATCAAACTTTTAAAAAATCAATAGAATATATTCAATTAAGATAAAAAAATGAATCAATCAATATCAACACCAAAATTAATATCAATAATAATTAAATAATATAAAATTTTGAAAATATAACAAATACAACTCAACGAAATTATAATTATTTTAATAATAATAAATAATAATACTATTAAATTTTTTTTTGAAAAGGGGTACCAATAAATGCTAATTTTCTGGGATTCTTTCTATTGAGATTGCTTGGCGGCTCTTAAGTTTTATGGTGCGCTAAAGCATTGATGGAAATGATCAATACTAACGATGAATTGGGCCCCTTCAATGGAGATGCATTGCTAATGTTTTTTTTTGCATGTTTTCGAGAGCTTAGCGAGTCGGTAGTCCCATGCTTGATGTAGTGTGATTTCTCATGAATGTTTTGGTTATTGTTTTATCCAATTGTGTCTAGGTGTTCGAGAAGATTAGTGAAACACCTAGTGGACTCGAGAATATGAAAGGTGTTTATGTCATCCGTCTTCGGTGGGACACCTACATTGAGTGAATGTAGTGGCTCGATAAAATATTGACACCCTATGTAAAATCTCGGCTTAATAAATCAAAGAAGGACTCGTGACAAGGAAGGCCCCATCAAACATGTGAACATGGGCTCTAAGCTCGATGGGAACATGAAGAAAAGATTAAATAGCACATTTATTGAACATGTCATGGTAATTGAGTATGCGCTCTTACGCTACGGTAGAACATGAAGAAAAGGACTAAAACAACACGTATTTGCCAGACATGTCATAGTCATTTTACGATTGGTCATTTCCCATCACCAAATTTAGGAGACCATAGAAATTAGGAGGCAAAGTAATCTAAATTTTCTTGAAAATTAGCATTTTCTTAGTCCTTTCTATGTCTTCTTAAAGTTTTTACTTTTATTTATTTTATTATTTTATTTTTATTTTATTTGTATTATTATTTATTTTTTAATATTATTTATTTATTTATTTATTATTATTATTAATTTGTTTTCCTTTATTTACTTATTTTTTTTAATTGAATTTATTCCTTTGATTACTTAAGTTTGACTAATTGATAATAATTATAGTTTTATTTTATTTATTTATTTATTTTAGATATTTTTTATTGTTAGTTTTTTGACATAATATATTAAAATATTAATTATTTATTCAAAAAAATTATTATTAGGTAAAAGTAGAGTGTAAGCATTGTAGGAGGGTGGATTACTACTTCTTGAATTTTGATTCAAAGAGTGGAAATAAGGAGGCCCATCTCATGGATTTCATTACAAGTTTTCTAGGGACATCTAGGCAAACATGATTATTTTATGGTTGTGAGGTACACTTCATTCCGGTGAAGTCTAATTATTCGGCTACTTATGTATCATAGGTTTTCATGAGGGAGATAGTGAGGTTTCATGTTGTTCTAAGAATATTCTCTAAGACAAAGATGATAAGTTCACATCTAGGTTTTATAAGGAGTTATTTTCACGTTTGGTTACAAATTTGGCCTTCATTATAGCTTGCAAGTACGCGAGAAATATGGACGAACGAGAGAAGTTCAACTTAGTAATATTTTGGAAGACATGTTGAGAATGAATGTTATAGTCAATGGTGATAGTGGGAAGAGCGGGATCAAGTGGCTACAATAGGATTACTTGTAGATATTGAGTTACATGTGTGATTTCTGATTATTTTTGGCATGCATGGAATATGAATGTGTGTTCTTGGTTAACTTGGTTTCATTGGCATTTTGCAAGGGAGTGACATTGGTTTTCAGCATTGCCTTGCAATTTGGGATAACGGAGTGCGATGGGGTTTCCTTACTTGGTTGAGCTATATTTCTAGATACTTTTGAGCGAGTCGGTTGGTCTCACAAAAAATCACAAGGCACGGGAATCCCTAGACAAGTAAAGGTGGGATTCTAGAAAATACTATTTACGTACCTCGTTGGGACATGGAACCATTGACTAGTAAATGGAGGGATATATGGTAAATTCTAGAGGAATCCATGCTTGTATAGGCCCTAGTGATTTGTGGACCAGTATATGGTGGGATTGCGGGAATCCTCGTGGTGTTATATTTCTTTATGGGGCTACTAATCATAGGTTGCGGTAAAGCCGGTTGTACAGATGAGGGTTTCGGGCCTAGAATCCTTATGAAGTATTAAAATATATACGTAAATTAAATTAGTAAGCCTCGGTAATTTTTGTTGTAGGTCCCACATTCATGCTTGGAATATAACAAGGTTACTCATAAAAGAAATGTTACCTAAAAACACTGAAATCTAGGGAAAACCCCAAAAAACGCAGCTTAAAAAGCTGAAAAAGTGTTAATTATGCATTCTTTGCTTTATTTTTGAGGTAAATTTTCAACATTCTCCCTCGCTGACCAACCTCCTCGACTTGTTTAGTGAGAAAAACTATAGTGACCTTGCAACACATATTTCCTCCTTTTCGATCAAAAAATAAGAATTTTAAATAATCTGATGCTCACTTTCTTACATCCATTAGACCATATCGGTGTGAGGGCAATGTAATTATCATCATTACTTGTTAGAGAGTACTGTTAAAGATGAAATATCATGACTCAAAACAAACCTTAAAGTTCTAACAATTTTCTATACAATAGTTCAAAAAGTAGAAAAAGATAGGTCAACGACTTAGAAATAAACCAATTTGGAAACTATCTTTAAATTACATAAATGAAAAATTCTTAGATGATTCAAGTTATAAAATCTGCTTTATATATATAATCAGGCTATATAACAATAATAATGTAAAGACACAATAATAACAATAGTGGGCTTCTATAGGGCACAGTAACACTATGGGGACAACATGATTACAACAATAACTATAGGGAGCTACACAAATAATAAAAATAAGGGGATACACTAGTATTATAGGGACCTAACAATCTCCTCTCCTTCAAAAAATTCTTGTCCTCAACCGCTTGAGTAGTTCTAGATTCTTTTGTATAAATTCTCATCCTCCCATGTTTAATATTACGCAAGTAAGTTCTTCCACTTAATGAGATACTTCGAAATTAATCGATTTTATAGTTACCAAGTTCTTGTTTTTGTGGAGTGCTTCATGTTGCAATATGATTTTCCTTCCTCTTCAGAAGTTAGGAAATATTGTTTGAACGGAGATTTTGTCACCTATAACTTTCTTTAAGCATGAAACATGGTAAATTCGTTGTACTCGGGAAGTTCTCAAGGCTTCAGACTGTATGCCATAGTACCAATATTTTGCAACACCTTGTAAGGACAAAAAGTACTTTGGATATGGTATTATCCTTCTTAGCTTTCATATTTGGGACATTCTTTCAACATGGTTGTAATCTTAAAAATACCTAGCCTACATCAAAACTTCTTTTGTTGCGATGTTGATCTTGCACTGATGTTTGATAAGTTCTACGCAAAATTTAGGTTATCCTTTGGGAAATTTGGAGAACTTGTTGTTGATGCTCGATGTGATCTTCCACTTCTTGAACCTTATAATTTCTCTCCAGATGATGTGATAGAAGGTAGGGTGATATCCATAAGTGTCATAAGTGGGGTCATTTTTTACTGCTGATGTGGAAGGTATTATACACAATTCATGAAATAACCACTTCACCCATTGTGTTTTGTTTTGTAGATACACAATAACGAATATATCAACTTCAATCCTTTTTCACTTTCTCGGTTTTCCATCAAATTAGGGATCATAATATGAACTATGACCTAGTTGATGCCACTGAAAGAAAATAATTCTTGTCCAAAATTTTCTAGTGAAAATGGGATCTTTGTCGCATAAAATAATATTTTGGTTTCATAGCTTTTGAATTATTTCCATAAATGTAGAAGCATTTGTGCGGCTTTAAATGGATGAGATAATGCACAAAGGTGTGCCTACTTGACCACCATGCGACAACTCTTTCATCAGAGCTTTGATGGCTTGTGATAAAATCCATTGAAATGTCCTCTCCCAACATTGAATTGGAATGGATAAAGGTTATGAGACCCGAGAAATATTAATTGTATCAACTTTATTTTGTTGTAAGACCAAATATGCTCTTGTAAACTTTTGAATATCATATTTAAGGCCATCATAAAATTTCTTCAGGTACCATGTGGTAAGTTTTTAGGAATCTGAGTGTCCTCCTAAGGGAGAGGTGTTCAATTCCAAAAGAATATTTTTGTGTTGGTTAGGGAAGATTCTTACAAATATATAATAATATTTGTAACATAATGAATAATTTTTCTAGCTAAATGTATTAGATGTAATTGGGATCTTCTTGCAAACGTTGAATGAGTTTCACACTTCTTCGTCATTCTTCCATTCCTCCCTTGCTTTGGTTACTCAATCTGGTTGGATAATAGAAATAACGAAAAGAGATGCTTTCACTTCCTCATCCTTTCATGAGAGTGCATACGCAACAACATTTAACTACCCTTTTTTCTAGATGATTTCAATGACACAACCCAACATCTTTGTGACCCATTTTTACTCCTCTTCTCAAGATACTCTTTGTTCCAAAAATTATTTAAGACAATCCTTGATCTAATTTTACATTAAAGTGTCTTCCCATTAGGTAATATCGCGAGTTTTTAGTGCATGTAGTATTACCAACTTATTTCCTTCTCACAAATGGCTGTAAATACTTTTCCTTCGATTCGATGACTTTGTATTGGAGTCTTCATTCTTGAATTAAAACTACACCAATTCCATTTTCCAAGGCATCCTTCCTGATAGATGTTTTTCTAAAGTTTGGCCTAGCTAGAGTGATTCTTGGCACATTGCCTCCTTAATATGTTGAAAGGCTTTAGTTGCTTCTTGAGTCCAAGAAAATGCATATTTCTTTAGTAATGTTGTTAGAAGTGTTGCTATTCTCCCATAATTCTTAACAAACTTGATAATACCTTGTAAACCTCAAAATCCTCGCACATTCTTTAGAGTACATGGGGTTTTTCCCTTTCCTTAATGGCTTTAATTTTTTTAGGGTCTACCTTAACACCCTCCTAAGATATAATATGACCTATATATTTAACATCTTGTATTCCATATAAAAATTTGGGAGTTTTAGAGAATATAATTGTTTCTCCTATAATAGTTTAACCTTTATGTCGACATATTGAACATGATCCTTCCAAGACTTCTTCTTGATTAGTATACCATAAAAACATGCTAACAAGAATTTCCAAGGGAAAGGTTTGAAAATGGAATTCATCAACCCTTAAAATGTAGAAGGTGCATCGATAAGACGAAAGGCAAGACCAAGAATTTGTAATGACCCTCATGAGTTCTAAATGATGTTTGAATGTCTCGATTCACTTCATTTAATTTGATGATAACTGAAGGAAGATCAACTTGGTGAAGTAAAATTCTCCATGTAATTCATTGAATGATGTTCATTAATGACAAAAAAGCTAAATATCTTTAATAGAGAGCTTGTTTAGCTCCCTATAATATGGACAAATGCGCCTTGATCCATCCTCTTGTGCATTAATACTACTTGAGGAGAGAAATAACTTTGACTAGGTTGAATTATACCGGCCTCTAGTATTTACTGTGATCATACTTTCAATTTTGCTCTTTTGGCATAGGGATATCTATAAGGCCTCATTTGGAGGAACACTTCCTAGAACTAGATGAATAGCATGATCATGATAATGAGCGGTGGAGTCCTTTGGCGGTCTCAAACACCTTGGAATTATTTTCCAACACTTTTGGAGATCTAGAGGTAGAGGATTTCGATTTTTCAACCAATAGTGAGCATAATTGTTCAATTATTCCTCGTTGTTATTTATTTAAAAATATTTGTCATGACATTAGAGCTGATTATCCTTCTTGGTTCCATGCCATACTTACTTAATTCAACTTCATTTCCTTCCAAAAAAAATCCAAGAAAATTTCTTAAAAATTAAAGCTATAGTCCCCAATGAGTGTAACCATTCGAATCCTATTTCAACATCGGTACCATGATTGGAATGAAAGAATTAGTATTTATTACATATTCCCCCCATGGTTAGTTTAAAATTATAGCACTTTTCGAGGAGAAATTTATAGTTCCTCCATTTGCAACCATCACTTGACATTCGAATTGCTCTCTACATAGGAGGTAATTCAATTGCTTTTCTATCTTCAAATGAATAGAATTATGTCTAATACCTGAATCAGTCAACCTTGTTACCTTTTTTATTGATATATCCTTACATGTTCGGATTTTGAAGAGTGGTAATTCATAGCAATGCATTACGAATATGGTTAAGTTGTTTCTTCCTTCTCTCGGGTTGGTTGCCAGTTTATATCATCATATTTGATGTTTCTTGTTCATTTCTTCCTCCTCTTCACAATCTATGTAAAATAACTTATTCTCGACACACTTATGACCTTTAGTGTGTTTTACATCACAACTATAAACTATTTTCTATTTTTTCCTCCAATTGTTGTGGTGTTAACCTTGCACGTTTTGGATGGGTAGGAGCAACAACATTTTCATATTTATAGTTTTGATTGGTAGACTTCTTATTTGCCATTTTCTTGAATTTTTCTTGCCACCCTAAATGCCTTTTCCAATGAATGAGGTTCCCAAAGGCGAACCTCGTTGGATATTATCCTTTAATGTCCATATGAGGACATCAATCCTACGTTCTATGGAGTATTATTTACCCTTATATTCATTTTCGAAACTCCTCAAGTGCTCCATCATTGAACCATTTTTTTATCTTTATCCATTGGATAAAGAAGGTGTTATTGTTTTTTTATCCTCATAATGTGCTATCATTTTCCTCTGTAAAAATTGATCAAGTGACAAGTTGCTTCAAAAAAAAAAAATCATCGATACCATACAAATTGATTTAGTTCTAATTATAAAGTTGTTATTGTGTACCTTTTATGTGTGTTGCACATTATGTTTCTCAAATGTTGACATTTGTAATAGCCATGTTATCAGATATTCTCCATAAAAAATCCTCATATCCATCTTTCGAATATGGTGGGTCTTAAATCCAACATTAGAGTCTACGAAAATCTGATTAATTTTTTTTCTCATCATGACTTTCATCTACTACCCTTTCTCCATTGAAATAATTTCTTATAACAACTTTGTCAAACCTTCCTTCAAACCTTCCATGTGTGATTTCGGTTTTTCTTCTATACCATCGATCTTAGATTCATGCCATCCATGTAATTCTTCAAACCATCCATCTTGGCTTCCATTTCATTTTTATGCTTTTTGAGAGATCAAAATTTGTTGCACTTTAACTCGTAATTTTGATATATCATTTTGCACTTATTCCTCTTTATGTGTTATAGTAGAGCTTTAGAGGCTTAATTCATGTGAAATTATTTTTGGGAGACATTATAGGGCAATACTAATATCAATACTTCAATATTCCTTTTTGCAACCACTTCAAACTATTTAAAAAAAAAAAAAAAAGTTAAACAATTTATTAAAAAAAAAACACCTTCTTCTTGTTTTTTTGCAGGAGTTCGATATTGAGAGTTTGATGTATCTTTGTGATTTCAAATCCCCAATATTTCAAACTTGGTCCTATTGTAGTCCTGCGATTCTTCTTTCTATTATGGGTCATACCTAATTTGGATTCTTCGAGAAAAGTTATGTCAGATCTCCCACAATGACCCCTGAGTATGGACTCGTTGAGTAGAGCGAACTTGTAAAATGTGCTACGTGTCACTATTTCAGCCTGCGGCCCTGAAATTCCTGAAATCAATACACGAAAATATAAATCATGCATTTTGACCACTTTTTATACAATTCCAATATAATGTCGAAATGAAAGTTATGAAGATTTTTAACCATCGGTCACTTGTTTTGAGATGAAATTGTGAGCATGTAAAAACCCAAACTACGACGAATCAATATCTCGGAAAATATTGCGAACGAGGTGTAAATTTTACGAAGTTCATCAAAATTTCGCCTCCCACTTGGTAAACATTTCAGCTTCTAAACCTCATAGAAAACAAGTTATATTGAAAATTCCAAGATGTCCTATTCTTAGAAGTGAAACTCTACAATTCGAAACTCTCATACCAAATGTTATGGATAGAGTTCAAAAAATGGAAGAAAAATGAACGACTTAGAAATTATCTCCCAGGGGAAACCTCTTCTGACATAAATAAACAATTCTTGGATGATTCAAATGATAAAAACCTTATTTCTATATAGGAGTCTAAAAAGGTCTCGATATAATGAGATCCTACATAACAATAATGATGCCAGAGCACAAAATTAACAATAGTGGGCTTCTATGGGGCACAATGATAACACTATGGGGACTACATGGACACAAAAATAATAATAAGGGGGCTACGGTGACAATATCAATAATGAGATACTAGTATTATAGGGACTAGCACAGATTTTCACAGAATGACATTAAGGATACAATATCATGTCTCTAGAAAGCCTTAAAATTCCAACAATTTTCATCCATGATGTTAAAGATACAATATTTATAACTTTCCAACCATAGTATTAGATGAAACATCATGAATAAGAAAAACCTTAAATTATTGACAAATATTCATTACATGGAATTAAAATATCAAGACTACAAAAAATCTTATGTTTTCAATATATTTCAACCATAGTGTTATGGTAAAATTATATCACTAAAAAAACTTTAAAAATGAATACCTAAATGAACGAGTCGTTATACAAGAACAATTTATTTTTTAAATGTTGAAATTATAACTATTTTAAAATCTTAGCCTAAGGCAACTTGACGCATTGCAATGAAAATTTAAAAATCAATCACCAAATTGGCATGAAGTGTAGGTGAGCTCAGCCTATTACAATGAAGTCTTAAAAATCAACCATGAAATTGACACGGTATGAGGACACATATCCCATTATAACAAGAAAATAAAAATAAAAAATATCAAATTACCACATAATGGGGTCGGGTTGCTAGTGGATGATTGACATAGACCATTAATACAAATAAAGAAAAATAAAAAAATAAAAAAAATAAAACAAAAATTAAAAGATTGAAAAAATTAAAGTAAAACAAAAATTTAAAAATTAAATATAATAATAATTAATAAATAAATAAAATATGTTAAAACATAAAAAAACAATTAAAGAGATAAAAAATGAAAAAAAAATAAACATAAAAAAAAATATACAAAATATGTTCTCGATAAATCACAAAGTAGCTTAAGTGTTTCAAATGACTTAGTCTCGTGAATTATCATAAAATACACATAAAAAATACATTAAAAATATGAACATAAAAATTGTTTAAGAAAACAAAATGGAGTTGTCTTTATCGTGACGTTTTGGATTTTATGGATCAAATGTTGATTTGTTTTATTTGAACTAGTTTTTTGACTCCATATATGGGTTCAACACCTTGAAAAACTCTTATGGTACTTCTGTGTGTAGATTTTACCCATAGGCATCATTTTTCAATGACTTCCTTTGAGGTACAGACAAATTAGATTGGAAAAATAAATCTTAAAAAATTGCATGAAATACAACTAGAAACAAAATTAACCACGAGTAAATACAAATTAAAAATAATATGATAAAAAAAACAAAAAATTAAAAATAATAATAATAAATAAATGGAAATACAAAGTGAAAGCGATTAAGGTCTCACTTGAGCTGCACTTAAAAACCTAATCGCAATGTCTTTGTTCGTCGCCATCGATTCCTCGGCCTGTTGGAGACTTTGTAGTATCGACTCCACGAGCGAGTGATCGGGATGTCATGAGGACTGTCTCCTGAGACCATTAGGTCTTTCTTCTCTAAAATGAACGGTGAGCGGCATCGAATCGGCCTTTCGGCGACGCATATTGGCCTAGGTGGCAGGGACCAAGGGTCAATCCCAACTACATAGACACGGATCTTTAACGGTGCGGAAGGCTTTTCGTAAAGGCTTCGGGTGGCTCTGCGGCCACAGTTCTTACCATAGTCCAAAAGGTCACGGATTGAGGCTCGGATTTGGGGTTATACTCCGCAGCTGCGGCGCCGCAGAGCACGAAGAGAAGGAATCGGGTTTCCTCGGTGGTGAATCGGCTTCATTAGAGACTTCCCCAACAACCATTTTATCCACGAAATGAGGTGATCGGTAAGTGGACAAGGGATGCATCGAAACCACATGCACAAGGAATACGAGATCAAGCAAGCGAGCCCTTAGACTCCACCTCTGCCACATGCAAGAAACGGATCTACTTCTTGGGCCGATCGGATACGCCGGAAAGAAGCACCAACATTTCGGACCAAATCATTCTCCTCTCTGAAAAACGTTGTTGCAATGGATACAGTACGGGATCTTTCGCGCAAACTCGAACTTCGGCTCGGGATTCCTTCTTCTTATCGAGATATTTTTGTATAAAGGTAAACGACTAGAGGACCCTTTTCCCCTCTCATTTTCTTGTATTGAAAGAGATGCATATTGTACTTACCCTTTGTCTAAGAGGAGGGTCCTTAGGCGGACCTCTACGCTCCTCGATCTCTTACTAATATCCGGTCCATGAAGAGGGTAGTCCATCCACGGTCCTCTTCGAAAGTTGCTCAACCAACTATGGCTCCCAAGCTTTTTAGTGGATAAATTGGAGAATTCCCTCTATCGAATTCTCTCATCCTGGCAAGCATAGATCATTACCAAACATTTCTTGAATACCAATCATCTGCAGTTAATATTATGGCCTCGTACGGTAGATTTATACCAATGGATCCACTCATTGGACTAATAAATGCAAGATCTGTAACAAAGCCTTCTTCATTGTGGCTTTGCCTTAAACAAAGATTACGAAAGCACCAACAGGAGGCCCTTGGTTACGGGGCACAGGCGGGCATTTCCTCACCCCTTGGTTTCAGGACTTCCAACCCTTCTATTGTTGTCATCCCCACCAAACTTCCCATTTGGTTCACGCTCCCCAAACCTTCTGGCGCATCTTTGGCATTTCTCCTATTTTCTGCTTCAGGAACACCTTAGGCAGCTATCTCGCCACATATACCTCACAGAAGGGAGAAAGGACTCTACTGTGGCGGTTATTAACGCGGAAATAGACATCGGCCAAAGGGATTTTCGGATTAGATCAATCTCAAAATTGGGGACTTCCATTGGAAACAAACCTTAGACTATGAGAATACGGCCTTGATGTCGCCATTGTCATCAAACGGGCATCTCCAAAATTCTTGCACTCGGCTCCAAGACAAAAAGAAGAATCTCAATCGCAAGCCTAAATCCAAGAGCTAGAATCCTCTTGTGCCTCCCCTATGGATGTCTGAGATTCACTCCGGCTCGGATGAGGAGGAAATTGAACGGATGGGGAAAATGTTTGGGATTTCAATGGATGCCCCAGGCCAATCACGGACTCCTCTGCCCCTCGATTTCTCGACGCTCATGTATCTTCTTCCTCCGAATTTGATAAGGATATTCTTCCTTCACGTAGAATAGTCTACAACTAGTCAAAGCCTAGCCAAATTCCAATAATTTGGGTCAAAATAAGTAAGAAAAAAAGGAAAAAATGTGGTTAAAGCGGTATCCACCCATCTTGGGTTTTTATCATTTCCTTTCTTTCGGTATTCGGGAAGCCGGGGTTGTTAGCCTTTCACCTGCGGCTCCCCTGCTTCTCGGCCTCCCCGCTTGCACTCCTGATTACGGTCATACTATATATTTTCTTTTAATAGATTTAATCTTGTTCGGAAAAAAATTAATAATAATAAATAAATGAAAAAACAGAAGACAATTTAAAGGAAAATTAGCACTGCAAAAATAAAAAATAAAGCAAATAAATAAAACAAAAATGGAAATTAAAAAATAAACCAATAAAAACAAAAAAATAATTAAAAAAATAAAACTAAAAAATATTTAAATCATAAAATTAAAATTAAAATAAAAAACAAAAAAATAATTGAAAAAATATAAATTAAAAAAAATATATATTTAAATCATAAAATAAAATAAAAATTAAAAATTAAAAGTATATTTTTGAAAACGTTTAAAAATTTAAAAACAAATTAAAATTAAACCAAAAATAAAATTTTTATATAAACATAGAAATCAAATAGTTAGAATAAAAAATTTAAATTTAAATTAAAAGAAAATCTTATATCAAAATTAAAAATTTAAAAAATAATTAAAAAAACAATTAAAAACATAAACTAAAATAATATTATTTAAAAATGGCTGTGGAGAGGCATAATGGTCCCCTCACTGCTAGGAGTAGGAGTAGGGGCCTCAGGACTGCCTTACAGCGGGTAGAAAAAGGTGTGCTGACCCCGCTCTATCAGACGTGAAAGAACCCCTAATCCTGGGTCAGGAGCAAATTTTTAAGAGAATAATAATAATAATTAAAACAATACATATATGTATGTATGTTATTTTTAAAAAAAAAATTATTTATTTTTAATTTTAATATTTTATTTTATTATTTAAAAAAAATATTATTTTTTATGTTTTTTTCCATGTTTATATATTTTTTTGAGTTAATTATTTAATTATTAGTATTATTTTTAAATGGTATGTTTTATATTTTTAAAACATTTTTTCTTATTTTTACCTTAAATCATTCTGTTTGGAAAAAAAAAATACATCAAATGTCATCATTTTTCAATATAAAATTTATAAAATTTGTTTTTTTTTACTTTATATTTTATATTTGAAATATGATTTTTTTTTAATTATATTTATAAGCCAAATGTATATTTTTTTTATAGTGTTTGAAATTATTATTTTCTAATGGCATTATTTTTGTGTATTGAATTATTAGTTAATGATATATAAATTTATAAAAATACTAACGTCAAAATATTAATTTTATTATTTTTTTTAAACTTTGCAAACAAATTAAAATTTTCATTATAAAGAAAACATTGCGAAGAAAAACAAAAAAAACACATGTTTCTTAAAACCTTTAAAAAAACATTTTGGGACAAGATAACTTGAAAAATGGTTAAATAATAAATATTTTAAAAATTATCCAAACTTAAAAATTAGAAAATCTAAAGTGTCAAAACAAGCCCTCGAAAATCATTAAAATTAAAAAAAAAAATGTTCATACTTATACATGAGAAAATTTAAAGTTCCAAAAATATGTTTCAACAAAACAAATAGTATTTTGAATAACTACTTTTCACAATGGGTTGATATTTTTGCTACGGTTAATTAGTAATTGTCTTGTTTGATCGGTAACTATGTTATATGGAACTAGGGTGTAATCCCTTGATTTCGGTTCTTATGTTTATGTAAATAGGGGACAAAAGATATTTGGACATGGAACTGATTAAGTTGTTTATGGAAATATTTTTAATTAATAATTATTTATGGAAATTATAGCAATTTGTAAAGACACATTAATAGAGATATGGAAATTCTTATCCATGAGGATAGGATAAATTTCATATTTTCCAAAATTCTCCAAAAAAATTCTTTAGAAAATTAAAATTAAAATTAGATAGAAGAAAATATCTAAGAGAAATACATGAAGTAGGAAAGTTTCCGGGAAGAGATAAGAAAAAAACTATGGAAAAGTGGTTGTAATTAAAACTTTTGTTGAAAAACAAAGAAAGTAAAGCCTAGGATATAGGGAGACAACAACCTAAAATAAAAGGGCGTTGTTATGGAAACTTGTTGGGGAAAGTGGGCTTAAAAGTGTCATCACTAGTGTGATAAGGGTTGTCAACACTCACTTAAAATTAATCTCACGCTGGGGGAAATTGTCGTGAGAGAAGTTCATGGTTGGGAGAGAAAAATTGTCTTTACAACTTGGTATGCGGCTTATGTGAAATTTTATATTTAATTTCTTGTGTTTTTAGTAATGGTTAGGAGCGCAAGCTTTGCCTAAGTTAATAGAGATATTCTTTGTAATAAGGTATTATTGTGATATTAAACTAGATTTGGAATCATGGATAGGTTAGTATCATATGGTTTAAATACTCTTTTATGTATAGTGTCAATAATATGTTTTGTACACTTTCAATACTCTGTTATGTACGGTGTCAATGCTGTGTTTTGTACGGTGTCAATATTGGGTTATGAACGAGTGTCGATATTGTGTTACGTAGAGTCAACTAATGTATTGTAGATGTATACAATTACGGTATGTTTTAATTATAAACACATAAAAGGTTATGATGAGGAGAGGGTAACTTTCTGATCTACCTATTCATATATGAACATAAGTAAAATAAACAATATAGCCTTTAGAAACTAAGTTAAGCAAAATCTAATGCTAAAATGATGATAAAAAAAATGAAAACTTAGAGACTATGCTAAGATAGATCTAGCATTGGAAAAGTAATATTATTTAAAATTGTTAGAGAAGGAGTAAATAATACTAAACCTCCTACTTCTAGCTACTGAGATAAAATAAGTGAATGCATGATACGGTATAGAAGAAACTACAAGTGGCATTTATGAATAAACTACACATACATTTACCATTTACTAGAAAGCTAAAAAGAAAAGCCATTATTATCCAAGAGAAATTTGATGTACCATATCATATCAAAAGAATCAAGAACATATGATTACATTTATATGATATGGAAATCTAATGAAAAGTGCATATGCATCCATCACAAAAAGCATGAGGAAATGTAACTCACGTTCCTATATATATATATATATATATATATATATATATATATATATATATATAATGTCTAGATACAGCCCATAAATAATGTTGTACATTATGGATTTTATACGTATGTTTGTATAAAATTGTATTAAAAAAATAAGAAAACATATTACATCTTGTTCATCAAGTGCGAGGTCAAGTATGAAACTAACGAGCGGAACATAAAACACAACACCACTTACCTAGCTAAGTAAAATACAAATTCTTGCAGAAGGAGAACCATGGTAGAACAACTTACTACCAACACGAGCAAGAAGAAAATTGGTAAGAATGGGAGAGTGAAATTTAAGTTTCATGCAAAGTAAAAAAATTTAGAAATCATACCTATAAGGAAGAAAAGAAAATGCAAAATTTTGAATATGAGCCAAGGAGAAAAAATAAATCAAAAATATTACTCGGTAAAGGAGAAACACATAGATACCTTACGTGAGAAAGGTTAGCCATGAGTTTCTTATTCCACATTGCATTCAAAACCAAGAACGTTGTGAGTGAAGGGATCCTCCAACATATAAATATGAAAATAAACAAATGAGAAATCCAAAAATTTCATAAGGTATCGAAATGACCTATAGGTGGAAGGATGAGAGGATATGTTGTTACCTTAATCTCCTTTGAAAAAAAAATATCTCGGTCTCGGAAAAAGATTAACCCTTGGTCGCGCTCCACATTATAAACTTAGATCATAAATCAAAATTTTACACAAAGGGGAAAACTTAATCCAAATTAAATGTACATCAATGCTACAAAATGAGCAATAGAATAGGGGCAAGAAGGGTTGTAACAAACCTGAATGAGGAACTCAAATACATTGCAAATTTGCAAAGAGAAAAAATTTAAATGAAATTTTACACAAAATAGAAGAGAGGCTTCAATACCTCTTGTTAACAAATCTGGAGACACAAAATACGACGAGGAAAACAAATTAGGAGAAGGGATCGAAATAAAAAAAAACAACGTAACATATCAAATGTGTAGTGCTTAACCCAGCAATTCAGGGGTGGAAGACATATATAAACCCATAATCTGAACGTTTTACAAATGGTGTAAACACCAACGAAAAGAAATATTCATAAATAACACATCGTATTGGAAGAAAAGGGCGGGGATGACTTTTAGAGTGAACCGAATGACTTGTCAACTTTGAAAACTGTGGCAGAAAAGGCTGAGAAGCCTTTAATGAAATGACACGGAGAAACAAAGGGATTCGTTGTGCATAAGTTAAGAACCCACGATGACATAGGTATTTCCATTTTAATAAAAATCAAGACCTAAAACATAGGGACAATGCGAAAAAGAGGTGTCATGAGATGTTATTTCCAAGTTTGACCATGTTATGGGGTTTCCACCTCAACACAAACAAAAATAAATTTGTAGTCAACCTTGGTGATTTATGAACAATTACAATTATGCAATCATGCGAATGAAAATTGAGAGAAATCATTGTAAACCCTTACCTTTGAGGCTAATGGTGAAGAAACTATCTACACAACACAATTTTTTTCCACCAGCCAACCAGGCTAAGCACACGAGAGGGTTTATTTTGTGGAGTAATCGAGTTTCCATGGCACTACGGAATCGAATTACACGTTCGAGCAATGTCGCCATAGATCCCATAGGCCTAAGAGCCACAAACCTTCGTAGTGAAATATCAAAATGAGGAAGAAAAGGGCAAGTAAAACCTTTAGGGTTTTATTAAAGCTTGTTGAGTGGTAGATCTTTCTCCTTTTATCTTAGTCATTCATTAGTGGCGTCAATACAAATGAATTCCACGTGGGAGAGTGCCTATTCTTTTCCACATGGTTAATTATGAGAAAGTCATGTCTGTTGGGTAGACATATTGGGTGTGAAATGGAATTTATGAGATGGTACATCAAAAGCCTTCATTCCAAACCATAGTAGGACCACGACTATGTTTAAAATGGGAGTAATGGTATAGAGAGTACCTGATAGTAGGACTATAGGTATGTGTAACATTAGAGTTAGGTATAAAGTATAGGTTAGTATATGCGAAGGTAGGTTAATACATGTATTAGCTCCCTATATTTGTTAGGGCCCTTGTTTTTAAAGGTAAGCGAGTTTTGTGCGGAGAACAAGTGGAGGAGCAAACCACGGTAGAAAAAGATACATGCGGTTGTGAGGGCGAAAGGCGGTGGCGGCTGTTGCGGAAGCGGGTACATACGGAAAATGGAAGTGGCGAGAAGACAATTAAAGGGATTCCCGACGATGAGGGAAAGAAGCAAATAGCCAAGCGAAGAAGGAGAGGATTGTCGATCATGCGGCGATGGAACAAATGGGTAGGTAGTCGCGTAAAGAGGTTGGCACAAGAGGGATCAAGGAACGAGGGCAGTAGGAGAGCAGGCAGTCGGTGAATGCAGGCACAAGAAATATGTAAATAGCCCATTCCGTTTAATGTTTAGATCTCTATCTTGGTGGTCTACCAATAGTCGCGGGGAGAAAAATAGGTCACTTAAGTCAGCATAAATGGACTGTTGATGCAAGGATGACAGACCATTGAAAGCAAAGGCCCAGCTTAGCACTAACAAAGGTTCCGAGTTGGGGCCTTTGTTTGGGCATCAGAGAAAGGAGTAGACAAAATGCGCCACATGAGTGTGATTAATGGAGGCGAGGCGGCGAGGAAATAATTAAGTCGGGGCAGTCAATAGGATGTGATCGGGTCTGTTGGGGCCCCTTGTTTTGAAATTAAATAGTTTTGTGTTGTGGAGAACGAGGTGGTAGAGTGCGGCCACGGTAGACGGAGAGTTGTCACGGTTACGAAGAACTAAAGTGGGTGGCGCGTTTGTTGTGGAGAGCCGGAGTACGGATGGCAAAGGGGAAGTGGCGTGTGGTGGGTTCCCGGCAATCGGGGAAAGTAATAGGCTGTCAAGTGAAAAATAAGGAAAGGATTATTTAGTCCGTGGCGATGGAACAAATAGGAAGCGATAGGAAAAAGGAGGAGGTTGGCTCGAAGGGATCGAGGGAGAAAGAGGCCTTGTAGAGCTCTGTCATGTTCCTGTTCCTCTCTCTCTGTCATTGTTCTATTCGCATCTTGTAATGCGTTATGTCTGATTCTTCCGAACATGCTGCGAGGAGTGATGTAATAGTATTTCTTGATAATGCAACACTTTATAACATAAGGATGTTATTATAAATTCTATCTTTTGTTATGGTTTTAGTGGGACATACGGCTATATTGAATTTTTAGTTGCTCGTTGGATAAGTTCATGAGTATTGTTATCTATATTGTATTTACACTTATTTACTTGATCTTAAGTTATGCATGGTTTGTGAATTTTCCATGTGATCGATACACGATCCAATCAAGCCTTACTAAGGTCATGACACACCTCGGGTGAGACTCTTTATTCCTCGAGTAGGGTGAAAATGTCGGCATTGTGCTAGACTATAGGTAACCATTATTGGCTACCTTTACAGACACAGGTCTCCCACAGACCTATTTTATTTCCAACAAATGGTTCCATTGACGAGACCTCAAATCTCATTACGGGTTAGATCATGGTGTCACATATCTTGGAGAAGAAATACGGAAATGGGTAGGATGACCTTCTAGACTAGTTTATAGGCGTGTTGGAAGTGGAATTAGAATAAAGAATATGTGCATTTAAATTCTATTCTCACAGTCCACCGATGACATCTTCAGTCAATGCAGGAAATTTTCTGAGGATCTCTACAGGCGGGTTGTGGAGATTACATACCAAGGAAGCCCGAGGTTTGCGGAAGGTGTGTATGAGGTACGGTGCCTCGGATACGCGCGCTACACTTGTTAGATCTGGGATTTGACCCAAGCTATATATTTTTGGGTGTAATCTACCTTGAAGGATACATAGTAGGTGAAGCTGAATGCTACGAGTCTTTCTCGAAAGCGAATATGTATTCGGAATCGAGGCTACCTGGAGAATTTCGGTGAGGAGATCCCCACTGTGGATCAAAGATTTTATGGTGGATGAAGGATGCAAGTGGGTTCAAAAATGCGATATGGAGGCTGAACCTCCGATCTTTGGGGGAAGGGGCGGGAGAGATGCTGAAGTAAGGTGAAAAGGGAGAATAGGGATATGGATCTTTGAGACCTCCGGTAGGTTAAGGGAACGACGAGCACATCGGAGGGCGCATCTCGGCGAAGTGGCGAGAAAGGGTTATGAAAAAGTGGAAAGACAAGAAAGGAGAAAAGGAGAGACAAAGGAGAAGTTGCCTCAAATGACGAAGAATATGGAAAGGTCGAGCGGACGAGTTCTCGGGATATGGGGGGGACTACCAAGGAAGTGTGATAGGTGTATAGGAGCCCATCCCAGAAGAAAAGGAAGGAATATGATAGAAATATCGCCACGAAGACATCCGATGTGGAGTTGCATGTTGCGATGGGCTTACCTATTTCAAGAAGGGTCGGCTGCATAATCCCGAATGACCCTATTCCACAAATTCCGTGGCTCTAGTCCCAACCTTCCCACACAGCCTTTATCGGTACGCACAGGTGATTTTTTTTTTTTAATTTACAAGACTAAGTAAATGAGATATCATTGTGTCTGCAACGATATTACACACTAGAAAAGTCTGGTACTACCATTTCACGGCGAGACTAAGGGGATTTTCCCGATCGGCCCACACGAAACGTGGCGAGTTCGTTTTACTCGGTACCCGAGTTTCTGGGAGAATGTGACGATGTGGAACAACAACGGGTACCTCACAGCAAGCCATGTGGAGGGCTCAACGGACACCGGTGCATAGAGTAAGTTGGTATAATTTCAAACTAATCTTCGAGAGGGAAACTCTGTATTCGTTTATAAAATTGATGCAGATTCCTTGAGAACCCAACATTCGATGATGTAAAAAAAGGATTTCGTGAAGAATTCAAATTACACAACGATTAAAGGTTTATCAGAGATGTGGAGATAAGCGACGAAGGCTTGCATGGGATCTAATGGGGGGAGATTCAAGGATGCGGTTGGAAAACTTAGCTATCCGTCGATCTAGTCACCAGAAAGCGATTGGACATCAAGGCCCACTCTCCCGGTCGAGTAAGAACCCCACTAACGAGCAAAGATCGAGACATTACAAGATGCAGTCAGAACAATGACGAGAGAGAGAGAGAGAATAGAACAGCATGAGCGAGAGCTCTCCTACGGCTCCTGTACGATCCCTTCTAATCTGACCTCCTCTTCCAACTACCAAGCTTCTGGCCATTTCATCGCCAACACAACTAATAATCCTTCCTTCTTTTCCACTCGGTTGTTTGGTAGTTTGCACGATTCTTGGGGATCAGGTTGTGCTACCACCTTCCGCTGCAATCTATACCTACTTCCTAGCAGTCATGCCACTGCCCTTGATTCTTTGTGGCCAAGTGACAACTTCTCCATCTCTTAGTGGTTGCGCTGTTTTACTATGCAGGCCATGAAGATAGAGAGCGATGGAAAGATACCCGCAAGAATTTAAGGAGGGCATTAGCTCGGTAGACTTATATCTTGGGAATACAACATCAAATAGCTAGCCTAACGGAAAAACTAGAAATTCAACCCATGTACATCTAGTGAGGCCAAATGTATGGTGTACACTTTCTAATCGGGGTGTGTGGTAGCTTGAATGTCCTCTATTGCGAAGGCAGGCATTAGAACAGCAACAACGAGGAACACAGGGAGTTCCTCCAATAGGAGGGGTTGCATAAATAAACACCCAAGGATTATGTCTGCCACAACCAGCAAGCCACTCCACATGGGATTCCCCATGCCAAAAAATTCAACGACGATTGATAATGAGATACGCAAAAGCATGGGTCACTCACCAGCCTGTACTATATTGAAAAAGTGCTCAATATCCTGAACAATGTATCTTTTATGGGTTCTATGTATCTACCACACACGGCACGGAGCGGTGTAGAGCCTGCGGATTCTTTTGGCGAACGGTTAGACAAGCCTTCATATCGTCGCCGAGGCTCCTAGAGGATGAGGAGGAGGCTTGAGAGGAGAATTGAATGGGAGGAAGAGGACCGAATGCGATGCTAAAACTATGACCAAGAGGGTCATGCTGGCTAGAAATTTCACCTTCCTAGAAGACATTGGTGCTCTCGGTGCGGGAGTTGCTATGCCGCCGCAACATAATACTTGCCCAAATCTCATTAAAAGATGGGAAGAAAGGGCCGGACAAAAGGAAAAAATATGGTAAATTCGACCCAATAATAGTCCAGACTCCAAGCCATGCAAAATGTAGCTATAGTGATCCGGGGGCAAGCTGAAGATGCAAAAAAATGGACACGATGAAAGCTGACTAAAATGCCCATCTCAGCCAACATTCGGACGAGGAAAAAAAGAAGCAATTATTTCAAGAAGCGACCAAAGCATTTTCCTAGCTTGGAAGCAAAGGAATCAAAATTCCACAATAGAAGGAAGGGATGAAAACCAATCCAATACGGTTACTACAATTGAAGAATGGTTAATACATTTCTAAAAATTGTTAACAACGCACCCATGTTGGAACAAGTACAAAACAAAACACTGAAGAAATCTTGCGAAGACCATGGATCCGGGGGAATCATCAACACGTACACAATCACATATACAAAAGTGAGAACGAAATAATACAAGGACAGCAAGAAGAGCTGCGGGTGAATACTCGAGTCACAGGGATTCCAAATTAAGGACACAATTTACGTACGGGTTTCGACGTAAATATATTACTTTGAGAAAAATGTGGGAAAAATTGGGGAAACCAAGGTTAACATACTCACCAATTCAACTCTGTATGGGAACGATCTTGCACATTGTGCCCATAGGAAAACTAGAGGAGGAGTCGAAGTTGACGTTATGGCGATAAAGATGTACACGGACTTTGAGGTCATCGACATTATAGGAGACAAAGATCCCTATCTAGCATTGCGAGGATCGACTAGTATTTTGAAAACTATGAGGTAATATATTTAAAGAAGGAAGCTGATGATCTTTGAGGATAGAAGGTCGAAGTCACGGTCGCTCGACCCATATCAAGGTCACGATACCATGACTTTGATAAGAAGATGCTCATCTTCTCGACCATCTTTATCAAATGAAGTTTGCCCGGGAATAAGGGAAGATTACATCAACCCGATGGCAAAGGATCGGTGGTGGAGGGAGCATTCAAAGCTCGGACTTGGGCTCGGAGGTTACTGGGATGGTAGCGGCAAAGGGGATATGAGACCAAAACAAGAAGATGCGCCACCATTAGAAGAATCGATTAGATCGGGGGGGCAGAGATGACGTTGCAACTTTATCGATATGAACATTGTAAATACTTTCATTATCAAAAGCAGAAGACAATGTACGGAAGGGGATCAAATAGTCACAGCTCACAGGACGTGGCCTTACAATCCACGGTTGCAAGATGGTAGAAAAACCATCGAAACTCAACGTCGCGATAGCCTGAGTTGCGGTAACAACGAAGAAACGAGTTAAAAGGGGAGAAGAAGGACCCAGTTCATGACAATTCCGGGGATTTAGATCTGAAAGCATTTGAAGAAGTGTGAATATTAATGGAACACTATAGGATACTGTAGGAGCCATGGGTCCACGAGTGCTACACTCCTTGGATAGGATTTCACAATCACAGTACCTAACGAGAGGAGAGGAAAAGGGGGCTTGGCACTTGGAAAGGAGTTACGAAAATTTTATAGTGCTTCTTATTTGAAGGAAATACGAATCTGGAGTCCACCCAAGTGGTACATGCCATTAAAAGGGTACTATTCTTCCTAGAGAATCGGGGGGAGGATGAGCAACCATAGAACCAAAGCATAGAGCGATGAGTAACATGCGAGAAAGATAGATAGTGAAATGGACGATGATAATCTAGAGGGACCCAGACATCTCTAATTTGAAGAAAACAGGGAGGAAAATAGGGAAATTCGGGAGGACCGGAGACAGGCGGGAATTCATTTGCTCCCCCTAAAAACAAAAATGAATATTGGGACACAAGAAGCCCAGACTAGCATCAATTGAGGACTACTCGGATGCTAAGACAACCAAGGAAATATTTAGTCTATTATAGGAATATGAGACTTGTTCCCATCGTCGTAGTTTACTTAAGTAATCAAATGAGACTGGGAGAAATCAGGCATAACACGGGAGCTTGATACGAGACGATCAAACAAAGACCCTATCCATTGAATCCAACGGTAAAGGAAAAGGTTAAAGTGGAAATCGACAAAATGCTAAAGGTAGAGTTGATATTCCCGATTGGAGGAAGCATAATGGATAATCATTGCAAGAAAATTGTCATCCGGAGATACTTGCTATGTGCTTATGAGCTCATTATTGCTCATACTCCTCCCTTTCAAGTCTAACATATCGGTTCCTCATGTCAAGCCTTGAAAATCGGAGAAAAAGTTCCTAAAATATCCTAAACTTTGGTGTTTCACTTTATCTCTATCTTGCACTGCTTGATCCTGCACCTAATGTTCGGCTCTCTTGCGTACTGAATGCACTTTGTACGTGTTAAAAGTGCGGACCCCACATGTAAAGATCAAGCGCAAGTAATTTCCAAAAATCTCAATAAAAGTGAATTCTATAAACTTTCAAAAAATATCTTGCGGTGATAGGGCAGCTCTTGTGAAAATACATGAATCCCTTACCTTATGGGAGCTAAACCCTTGATGTGAAGACATCCCTTTGAAGGAGGATTCTATCCTTCATAGTTGGAGCAAAGCCTCATACAATACACTATAAAAAGAGGCATTGGGTAGCCTCAAAGGGAGTTGGAAAGCTTTAGAATATTTGAAGTTAAGTGCTATTGAGATTCGGACTCGATTAATTAATACTTTTGTGAGGAAATATTACATACCTCTATTCGTCTTTGTTGGAGGAGTGCAGAACTTAATAAGTAAGGAGATTCACAGCCGGACCGGAAAGTCTATGCAACATCGAGGCTCGGGTTGTAAGGATTTTCTTCTTTTGAAATTAATACAAATATACTCATTTTCTCAATAGCTTTCAATCAATGGTTTATTTCATAGATTCCTTGATCACTATGATAAGCATGGTTTATGATGATTTCTATACAAGTGCTGCATGTAATATTTTGCTTGTTTGTGACTACGAGTTTACGAGAAGATTCTTTCAAACGCGCGAGGACAATAATGACTTCAAACAAGCACTAGACAAATGGTAAGTCCTTAACACCTCTATAGACATTTTCATAGATCATATATGCTTAGAAAGAAAGATTAGTACATTGAAATTTGTTGTTAGATAATTTTAGTACTAGGGAGATCGAGTCTTGTACTTAAAGACGGATTAATCCTCCAACAAGGTGACATTCCTTTGAAACAGCTTGTTGTTTTTGGTTCTCTTTATTTTTATTTGAGGAAACGTTTCCTAGTTTTTGATTGATAGACATCTTCCTGGGTAGCTTGAAGTTTTATTTTTTGAAAATTTTGAGATCTTTATGTTGTTCTCTCTGTTCTCTGGGACCGCACTTTTTTTCCTTCTTTTCCACAGTGCGGGCAATTTCACATATTTTCTTTAGTAAACATGTTGATGTACTTTTGTTATACATAACCTGAGACCATTAAAAATTTTATTTTGATTTAGATTTTTTTGTTTTAAATTGATGATTGTTTCGCCAAAACTTTTACCGTGAATGAAATCTTATGATGTATGGTGTTTTGATGATTTTCTAAAAGTTTTGTGTGTTGGATTGTTTTCAGCTTGGTCTTTGTAGCAATTTGAAGCATTGGTATTGGAATTACACAGGATTACATTGGTCTTTTGTTCTTCTTGCAGATACGGCACGAGTGTGAAGTCATCCTTGTTAAGAAATGGGGTCTTGTTTCATGCCATGATACTGAACAGAAGCATATTTATTGGTTTTGAATTTCATTTTTTATAAAAACATAATTGAGGAGGGTATTTTTTTATCTATTTTTATTGAGAGCAGAATGATCCTTGGTTGTTGAATAACCTAAGTAAAACATTCTTCAAAAAAAAAAAAAAATTTTAAACACTTATTCAAATAGGTTATTAAAATTTGTAGATCTCGATTAGTTTTATAGTTTTGATATTTTTATAAAAGTTTGTAGATCTCTTTTAGAGGAAATTTGTTTTATAGCTTCAAGTTTTTGAAAGTGAAAGGATTTCTTATGAGCTTTGATAGTTTGTTTCATTTTGGAGTTATTCTTTGAAAATACAAAAATATTTTCTTTGAGATTGTTCTTTATGTTTAAAGAAGGAATTGTTCATTAAAAAATTGCATTCTCTAACTCTTCCTTAATTAGAATTTCATTGAAAGGAAATGATTTGATTATCATTTTTAGATGCATTTTTAGTTTTTGGAAGTCGAGTCTTCACACCATCAAAGTTTCACTTCCGCACCCATTGACTTAAGAAACAACTCTAAAGTAACGCTTAATTAAATTCATCTAATGATCTTTTTGTTTCAGGTTCTTATCACCAACATAGCTTAAGAAATTTAGTATTGTATCTTAGTAGGGTTAATTAACTCTCAGTGAAGTAAAACAAACAAGTAGACAAATCTTGTGGTAGGAAATAAGCAAATTGTAATTTGTATAATGCGGGAAGTTTTCTCTTAAAGAAGTCAAATGCGAGATCATGTGCGAACCTTTGAGCAATCAATTATGTTTTAGGGGGAAGATAGAGATTTTGTGCGTATTACAAATGGTAAAACTCATATTAACCATTGTCGAGGAGCACAGGGTCACTTGTCGGTAAACCTCGGATTAACCATGTTGAGAACCTTGAGGATTGAGCTTTGTTACTCTACCCTTGCACGAGGGATCGGATGACATTGTTCCCCAGGTTATATTAGTTACTATTGGTAACCTTAGTAATCACACAAACATAAAAAGATTGGCTTCCTAAGGTGTGAGTGAAGGAAAAGATCTCATTGTACACAGGCCGGAGACATCGACTAGACTCACTTGGACTCTACACGGGGGTTCTACCTTCACACGAGATGGTTTTGTGGCTTAGTATGATCTGTTTCATTAAGCGAGGTTTTCGAGAGGGGGGGTAAGCTAGTGATTTCCCGCCTTATATATTGTATTAAATTTCTACTAAGTTGGATTTCATCATAGCTTAGTGTTTTAGTACGGGAAGTTACCATTTGTGTGTGTGGTTTTGAACTCTTATATTTTAAGCATGTGATTCAATTGATTGTTTCTTAGAGACTTTAGGTGTTTTCATTGCTGAAATTTTCTTGTTGCGTGTGATTAGTTAAATGATATTTAATCGGTAGGTAGGTCAGAAAATCCGGAAGTTACAAGGGAAACCCAGAATATTCACCCAGTCGACAGGGGGCTTCGCGCTCAAATTATCATCTAGTAACGGTAGGATTAAATCAATAGAAGTCGGGACTTCGTCTATAAATATTTCATCCTAGTTATCAAACACCCATAACGGGACACATTCCAGATCCGATTTCGGTTTAAATTCTTAAATGTCTTCTCCTACCGATGTTGTGACCGATGAACACAGAAATCTCTGAACCCTAAGCTGAACCTTCTCTTTTGGGAAACATCTTCAAGATTTATTACTCCAACTACAACGATCTGGTTCACCTAGGGTAAGAAATATTGTCAGCGACGATCTTCCATACGGACTAATTTCTATTGAAGAACTTACTAATATGAACGGAGTTATCTCTTCCCAATTCCCCTCGGTCGTTAAATCTTGAGGTAGATCAATTTTCTACGGCCTATTCGAACTCTTTTTGCTTGAGTATTTATCCTTAACAATTTTTTTAGAAAATCCGAGGTCTTGCTTTTTCTCCACCTCGGGATTTCCATTTGATCCAGCACCCCGGGTTACTATCGTCATCCATTATGGCGGAGAGTCATCCGTGTTTTCCGAGACACGAAACATTTTTACATGGTGGTCCTTTTGTTTCTTCGGGATGTCGAGGCTTTCTGTACGGTACTTTATCCCGAACGGCTCTCAGAATAGAACAAGTGTTATCATCGTTTAAGTGGAATTAAAACTGAAATGTTAAATGCGGAGAAATATGATGCAGTATCCCGAATGCGAAACTCAAGGCGATTGAATTCACTTTGGAGAATAAATCTCTCGAAAATGCGTTCACAGCACAGGCTCAACCTCAAGGTAGTCGATTCACCACCGGGGAAAACCTTTAGGAATTCGAGTTACCACCTGAGGGCAACCTGAGAATGCAATTTTTCCCGGGACAAATTGTGGAATCATATTATTTTGGGGGACAATCCCAAGATGAAGTACATACCTGAGATATCAACCTTGGTCACATACCACGGGGTCAACTGACTCGGCCATGCTCCTCGGGGTCCTTATCGACCCCAACCGGTCACATGCCTCGGGAGTTATCAACCTCAAGGTCGGTACCCAATTAAAAGGTGCAACGGCTTATGCAGTCGGAGTCATCTATTCAAGGAGCTAGAAATTTTACCACTTACTTATCAACCCTACGTTCAACCATGATATGGTCCTTACGTTCAACCTTACGGGACGGTACCCGGAATGAATATGATGTGGGATCCATCCTAGTATCAACGGCCTATGCCTTCTAACGTGTAGCTACCTTATCAACACAGACGTAGCACAGTTCTGGTTTAACCACACCTTTACAATAAAGCCAACTATTAAAACTTCTACACCTAATTATGTTAATGAAATTTGAGCCTAGTTCACCTCGAGACTCTACCTCAAACTACGCAACTTGTCAAGTAAACATGTAACACCTATTTGCGGAGTATTTGTAACTCAGGGATTCATTATCCACCGTATCGTGCAAATCCCTCAAGTCTACTGTACCCCGGTCATGATCTTGATTGACTTCATTTCGGATAACGCGGGACAAGCCCGATGCAAGTACGGTTGTCACAGAGCCAACCACAATTCACGTATCAACCATGCCGGAGATGTCCTCAATTTGGTCCCAGTTCACAAAATCCAAGTTGTCATTATCATTAGTACCTTGGCTATACTTATCGCTGACCTCAACAACCCCGAGTTTGGTCCAATTAATCTACAGTTTTCTAGGGAGTTACATGATTCCTAGTGAATACGTTCCAGTTATCACAGGTAAGCACCTCCTGGAACTTCTTTGCTTCTCAAGGTTTTCGTGACCCTAGCAGTGAGTTACCATTTTATTGCAACTTTGGATTTACACGATTTGACGCGCCTTACGAATGATGCGATTTTCTATTATCCATCTTGGCCTTGATGCCACATAAGTTTCCCGATGATATACCCAAATTTGAAGGTAAGTTAGGAAAGGATCCATCAAATCATGTCTTGACTTATCACCTCGGTGTGTGTCTAATTCAATCATTGATGATTCGATTCGCTTACGTCTTTTCCGAAACTCTTATTATTCTTGCGGCCAAATGGTACATTGAGTTACCACGAGGCTCATTTAATAACTTCGGTCGATTCATGACTACCTTCTTGACTCATTTTTCGATTCTGTCGGATATGAGAATGGCCGTAATTGTTAACTTCCTTAAAACAATACGTCTACGTATATTCTTGATCATATTCATGAATGGCGACGTAGAAGGCGTTTGGTGGTTGTCGTACGGATCAAATTTTGGTAGAATGGTTTGTTAAATCATTCTGTGAAGATTGCGAAGATGTAACTAAGTTTGGTGGGTATTCACCAGAAGAGCAAGTGATTTCTCAAGCTAGTACCTTGACCTCGTTTATACGCGATCGGGTACTTTACCATGAAAAAATCACGACCTTCGAGAACAAGGTCAAATATTTGTTCTCCTTGAGTCTCATGCGGCAGTGGTATGATTGTACGGTCAATACGAAAATGAAAAGAAATCTTCCAAAGAATTCTTCTCCTATTACTCTTTACGAATTCTGAAGAATATTCCCACGAAATTTACCGAAATTCATGTAGTAGAGACATCTACGGCTAAATCTAAATCGGTGGTAAAAGAAAGGGAAAATAAAAATAAAAATAATTCAAAAGAGAAAATGATAAAAATGAATCAATGACGCTTGTAAACCTCGTTATCCTTTTTATATTTGTGGCGAATCATTTACTAAAATTCCCCTTGAAATGGAGAGGTTATGAAATTCATTAAAGGTTCACAACAACCTGCTTGTCTTGAAGGATCCTTTTCCAACTCAAGATAGAAAAATGTTTGGTTCTACTTTGACTGCCTTGAGAAGAACCTATTTTGATGATATATAAAAAAGGATTATGTGGCGATCACAAGATTATGGTCTTAAGAGTCTTGTTGATGGTAAGCCGAAATCTTCTAATGAAAATGCCTCCCTCCTATTTACGAAGTCCGTACAGATCAAAGAGCAAAATCCGGACTTAATAATCAAAGCGTAGCGCTAAAGGTGTTCTTTGTAAATCATTTCAGTGCATGGAAACAGCTCGGAATTACAACATTGTTGAAAGGCCAGCTATTTACCTTCGGTAATGTTGGCTTTGGAAGTCTTGCAATCATGCCCATCACGAGCGTAAATTTCTTTTTGCTATAGGAGTTGTAGATGTTCGGGATTCTAGTCTTATAATATTTAATTTAGAAAATAAGTACACACAGTCTACCTCATCGATAGCTTCAGGATAACTAGTGTTAGTGAAAATAGACCGATTTATGTTGTGATTGATGAGGGGCTTCAATGTGTATTATCGATTCGGTGCTAGAAATCAGCACGTTCTCCTACAATCAACCCAATCTCTGGCGGGGTCTGCAAGGCTTTTGATGGTCGAGGTTTCCACCCTTTTGGTATTTTGCGGGATTTCACCCATAGGGGTCCAGTAAAGCGAAGTAAATCTAGATGTGGAAGTGGTTGATGCCCTAAGATTACAACCATCTCCACAGGTTGTAGTTGGTCTTATGCTACTGAATTTTGTTTCTTAGGATATTTCGACTCATAATTTCCATATCGAGGAAATATCATCTGTCGTCAGGTTAACTTATTTCTCTTAAATTGACCTCTACGAGCTTAATCCCGGCCACCGTTGGTAAAGCGGGTTATCCCATATAAGGATGTTGGAGTAGGATTAGTTAAAAGTTTTGGTTTTACTAGGTTTTCCTTTCCTCCTCCTAACGTGTATGTATTTGCAACTATTCACATGATTTCATCGAAACTATTATGTTTGATGATCCTTGGATCGTACCTTGGGTCTGAGTTAGATTCAATTGATGGCATGATGCCTTTGAGTCCATTTGAAATTGCACTTGAAATTTTGTCTGGATTGCCGACTCTTTGACGTAGTCTATTGAATGGGATCTTAGCAGAAATCCTTTCTATATCCATTTCGACCAAAACATTTTACGATGTTGTTCATAACCGATGACACATTGTTGAATTTTTGTCTGTTGAGGATTTCCCATGGGAAGATACTGCATCCAAAACTTCATTTTATAATTAGATCATTTTGAAGATGATTTCACTTCATTTTTACTACGAATATTTCAAGAACCACCTGATCAGTTTACAGAAAAACATGATTCGAGTTAAATTGGAAAATATTTCTCGGAAACAGGTTCCAATTGAAATTTCGGTAAAGGCGGGAATAATTGAAAACATTCATATGGAATTCAACATTTGTCACCGAAGATGAAATTAAAGCCTATAAAGCCCTATTTCAAGAATTACTGTGATGTATTTTGCACAGTCTGTAGAAGAAATGCCGAAATTGATAAATAAATCATAGTACATGAAATCAAGACTTGCCGGATGGCTTGTTCGTCAACGTTTATGCTCGGATACATCCTAGAAAATTTCTTTAGCTATTAAATCGAGAAGTTGAAAAATTACTTCGTGCAAGTTTCATATATCCAATTCCTTTAATAGATTGGGTATCAAATATTGATCACGTAACTAAAAAAACGAGAACGATACGGAAATTTATGTATCGATTATAGGGATATTAATGGGGTGTCCCAAATGCAATTTATCAACTCCCATATATCGATCGAATAATCGATGATTGTCTTGAATGTAAAATGTTTGTCCTTTATGGATGGCTTTCAGTGTAATCAATAATCATACACCTTCTTGATCAACCAAAAATAGCTTTTATTTGTCCAGTGAGGAGGGCGTTTCTTATATAGCTTCTTTTGGTTTTGAAGAGCACAATAGAGAAACTTTTCAAAAGGAAATTTCTTACGTGTTTTCATGACCTTCGCACATTGTTCATTTATTATCTCAATGATTTATATATTCTCCCACCTGGGCAGACCATCTCACACTTACGAGCTATCTTTGAGGTGTGGCATTATAAAATTATGAAATTTGAATCCCAGCAAATGTGTTTTTTGTAGGAATTAGGATGTTTCACCGGATTTTTGTTCCGAAATTAGGCATTCGCGTCGGTGGAAATTCGAAATTGACTGTGTGCGTCCCTCCTCCTTAGGCTGCTTCAACTCCAAGTTTGCGGGGGAAAGAAATTTTTTACATGAGTTCATTCTAACTATCAGGAGCTTACAAAGGGTTTTTCTGGTTGCTGTGAGAACATTGCATTCTTGGAATGAGGTCTTGGTGGTCTTTCGATGGACTTAAGCCTGTGTTGGGCCACGCACCATTGTTGTATCCTCCCAACTAGGCAGGATTTGTTTTGTTACTACGTTTCTTCTCATTCCACCATTGGGATGAGTGTTAGTTCGAGAGATGAACCTCACCATGAACATGTGATTTACTATCTTAGTCGAATGCGCATAAAATGAGATCAAATACACACATGTGGAGAAATTAGCGATGGCGAGTGTCAGTAATCAGGGGGAACTGTGCCACATCTTGTTACATAAAACCATGGTAATTTACGATTGCAACCCTCGTGTATATTTTGACCAAACAATTGCTAGGGGAAAGTATTCCAAATGGATAGTCATCCTGCCGGGAATTTGACCGATTTCGAAATCGAAGCGATGAAATCTTTGGTATTTGCGGGAGAGTGATGTAATTTTTCGCTCTCTTGAAATCTTTGAAAACTATAATGAGAAGAGCCCATTGCGAACGAATCTTTGTTTCGTATCGGTCTCTCGATCCATGGTATGGCGATATTATTTTCATCTCCAAACCCAATCTTTTCGACTGAAATCTCATGATTTCAGCGACGGAAAAATACACTTCCAATCCCAACGATGCAATGTCCATTGGTGAAACACTCTATTGTCATGGAGCGGATTCGGTTTACGTATTTGTCTTGTTCATGAAGAAGTTGAAAAAGTTTTAAATGAATTCCATTCGGAGCATGTGGCGGTCATATGTGCAGGTATGCCTGACCCAAAAAGATATTCTTGTGGCCCGGCTATTTAAATCGTCGTTATTTGAAGTTGTATTTATGCGATCAGAATGCCTAGTGTCCAGCTTTTTTATCGTAAGATGCACACCTGCAGCTCCTCTTCGTCACATAATTGTTGTTGGTCCTTTTCACAAATGAGGTCATCGATTTTAGCCACATGCCAACCCTCACTCGTCCAGAGCATACATATAATATCTTAACAGAGTAGATTATTTTACTAAATGGTAAGAGGCGAATGCCTACATTTTCGAGTGATATTGCTACAACTTTCATATATTTAATCACATAATTGCTAGGTTGGTCTGTTTCTGAAGCCATTATTACGGATCTACATGGAAGTCATTTTGAAATGTCATGATGACGGATCAACTTAGCATACTTCCACGATAGTTCCACTCCATATTATCCCAGCAGAAGCCAATGGTACGGTTGAGCTATAAATAAAGTTTTAGTCATCGGGATTAGATGAATTATTGGTATTCACAAAATGAATTGGCATTCATGTTATTTTCAGCACTTTGGGCATATCGAACCTCGGTAAACATCAAGCTGGTTTCACTCCCTTTCCAACTCGTTTATGTTTGGAAGAAACTGTGTTGTAAATTGAATCTGAAATTGTCTGGAAGTATTAGCCATAGAATTACTCCCGGCTACGTCTTAGGAGGAGAAATATTTCTTGTACTTAGCTCGATTTGGATGAGAATCGACGAAATCTTTGCAATAGCAAACGAGGCTCATGTTAAACGAATAAAAGCTCGGTATTAATGAAGTTTTCCTTGAGGGTACACCCGGAGAAGGAGGCCTAAGTATTAGTTTATGATCGAGCTAACGATAAGCTAGGAGCTAGGAAATTCATGCACGGCATGGACCTTTCTACGTATGAGAGTAGAGAAGTTAGCTAAAGGCTATGGTGATAGATTTTGTGATGCTCCCTTTAGATAAACCTAGAAATGGACTTTATGCGGAAGCGATGCTATGCTTAACTTGGTATGGAGATTTTATTAGATTAGATTTCTTTCTTCAGTGTGTTTTAGATTAGAAAATCATGCTTGGATTTAGAAGTGTGTTTATCACTGTGCTTATGGGTTTAATCTTTGATATATGGAATGTCAACGTCTCTTCAAACCTGCATTGGTTTGCTCCTTGGTCTTGTCATAGTACACGGAACATTTCCTTGAAGTAGCTTGGGTTATTTATTCACCTACGATGAGTTAGTATCTGTATGCAGGTAAGCCTTGGTCAAAACAACTTGAATAGCATTCAGGGATAGTCATGATGATTGAGTTATTATGGAATCCATATCATTTAGGTGGGAGGTTTGATTGATAGGTTGGATTACGTTTGTTAATATTACAATTAAGCAGGGTTGTACCATTAGAAATCATTAATTTATTACGGTTATTTTTAAGAGTTCATCTCTTGGAACGTGAACTGACTACATTGAATATCAACATATTTAGGCATTTAAATAGTATGGAACTGCAGTTGCATCTAGTATGATAAATCGACATTACAGCCAACAGGTAAAATAAACAACATCCATAATATGAACACGGATAATAGGTAAATAGTGATATATCATAGTATAGAATTTTTTCAAAGAATATACATCATCTTGATCAAAGGTTGGAAACACCTTATGATGTCAGATCATTATCGCATATCCTTTTTTATATTTTATTTCGAGAAATCAAAAAATATGGAAATTTGAAAAATATACTACCATTAAGTACCTCTTTAACAAAAAAGAAATGCAATGTTTTTACAAAGAATGATGTACATAAAGTAGTCATAAAAATTTATTTTGATATATGTAGTTCAAGCTTAAGCTGCGAGCAACTTCCGAGAGCGGAAGCGGTGATCCTGAGAAAAGTGCTTTCGGATAAGTTATTGTGGGGGAGAAGTAGCTCGTTGTTTATCAAATCCGGCCCCCATTAGTTGATTAATTGCGTCTTGGACAGAAACGTGATCATGGCTTGGATTCATTACGGGAGTATAGGTTGGGTACTGCATTATCGGACTAATAAATGGCGTCATCGGGAAAGTGGGAAACAAACTGTCAAGGTTTATACACGTCATTTGGCATTTATTACCCGGATCTTCGTATTGTTAAATATTGCATTATCATTCTCATTTTTACGCTTGGTTCTTTTTCTGTGGTATTTTCCGCCATCTTTTACGTTGTCAAATACCCCACAGCAATTATTTTTACCTTGCTCGTGTTTGACACACAAGCAGAATGTCTTCTGTGCATGGGTTATCTCATGTGGAGATGGATTGTTGGACATCTTACGGTAGCACTTTGAGAGCACTCATGGAGAAGGTGAACAAGCTGGCTCCTACATGGACAATATTGGCGTACCTTCATGATAGGTGATGCATTGGTGACATTGATGCATTAAGTGCTATCACTTCAGATCTCAAGTTTTTACTCTGCGTATAGCACTTAGGAAACATGGTTGAAGAATGGACAAGTTGGCCACTTGTGGGAAGCATTCCGAAAGATGTTTATAATGTTGGGTGAAATTATATTCTTGGAATATGGCTTCTGCGAAAAATTCTAAAGTCTTGTAAATAACTATAGGTTGGAGCACATGTATGAAACATGCAGCCAGAAAAAGAAAGAGACTTCCGAAGACCATTGTGTTGGGGATGGTATTGAAAATGCATTCGCTTTGGGTTGATCGGTCATCATTGAATGCATGCATGTTGTTTTGAGAGCATAATAGTGGGTTGTGTAGTACTTACATGGGCGTTGAGAAACAATTTTTGGCGTTGAAGAAAGATGGTGTTGTAAATCCCAATGATAAAAATACAAAGAATAACGGAGTTTCCTTCATCTTTGGAGCGAGAAAGGAGATATCATTTCATGGAAGTTTTATGAAGATCGGTTCACATTGCAAAAAGCGAGAGCGGATAAGCTGAGGCATGAAAGAACTGCAAGTTCTAAAGGGAGAAACGGTGTACGCTTCTTACAAAGAGCATTTCCCGCACGCTGGATGGTGAAGACATTATTCACGGGGTCTTACTCACCTGATCAGAAATTTAATTGCATTTAGATTGGAGTATCTTAATTACAAGAATTCTTCGACAACTCGGGATAAGCTATGGAAAGAATGCAGAGATTTTCAGTGGACACGGCAACTCCGGCCATTCGGCCATTAGTTGTTGAGACAGCAACTATCTTAGGAGCACCAGTTCACTTAGATTAGAAGCACTCATTTTTATTATGTTTTTAGTGAAATCATATAAATGTCATAGAACTTTTTAGAGGCATGCCTCCATCTGAGTTAGTAGTTTAAAAGCGATTCAGACTTAGTTAAGTAGGGAATCGGTTGCGTCACTTTGGGAAACTATTTTGGTCATATTGTATTTAAAGACAATTGGAGAGGGAATAAGGTTCGAGGTTTGGACCTTGAAGCTAAGATTTTGTCTTGCTTGAAGAATACGCGTTAATGAAAAGCTTTTGCAAGTTTCCTTCATTAAGTTTGTTTATCTTGAATAGTTTCTCGAGTTTTTCATTATCATTTTCCATATCTATGAGTAAAACAGAGTAATTTGAGGCACGGAGTCTCTAGATACATGTGTATTTAAAGAGTTAAATAAACCTTAATGGGCGCCCCTCATTTTTAACGTTATCATTACTCATTCCTTCGAGGATTTTACACTAATAGATTTTGTTTCAAGCAACATATCAAATTGAAATCCTTTCTTTCTTCATTTCTTCCATCCTTTCATTTCAACATAAGGAGGATGGCATTCTCCCAGGGAACTTTCCATGGGTTTAATATTTGAATATTATATAATTAATGTTTGAAGGTTTATAGAACGAGGACAAATATACTTTTATTTGTGACATAATCTTTAATGTCTTGAGCACGGATTTCTTTTTTGACAAGAAATTGTTTCTCAAGGAACAACAATTGAGTAAAATGATAACACAAAAAGTAAAAAATATGAGTCTACAACACGATCATCCCATCACGATGGTGATCACGATAAGAAACCAGCGCAGAGCACTACCGGAACCTTTAAAGGTCACCAGACACCAATCACGTATCTACGCAACTTGAGTGGGATCGATCTATATCTGTCTCTAGAGATATCTGAGTCGGATGCTCTCATGATGCTCTAAATGGAGCAAAATTTGATTGGCCTCACAGGGTACAGTCTGCAAATTTTATTCCAGTTGTCTTAAATCGCAAAGTGGAGATGAAATTTGAAAGTGTAGTGAAGCCACATTTGCATTCATAAAAAATTTTACAGTTATTAATTAACGAAGATGATCAAAAATAAAAAATTATAACTTAGTGCGTTGAAAATGATTTTACCTAATTCATCCCACTTGTTCCTATTTGAAGTCATCTGGAGTCGCCGCCGAAATCTATCTCGGCGTGGAAGAATCCTTGATGACAAAAATTTGGCGGTCCGGTAATGGAAATATGGAAAGATATAAATCTCGGCGCCCTCGATACCTTGACGGGGCCATGTGTCCTGACAACGAACCATCATAGGTTCTCGGGTTCGACCCGTATCCAATAGGAATAATTTGTGGAGCTGGCATGGGTACCCTCTCTAGGAGAAAAAGTGACCACGGTATCCATATCAAATTTTATTTAGTTTTCCATTTCTCTCTCTAGTCGGTTGGCCTTTTACATTGGCCAACACGGCGCCTCATACGATTCGAAAATGGTGCTCAACTTGATCCACGACAATACGCATGCAGGAGCTTGGTAGCCACATGCGGTGCGGCACTCCCACACGGTACGGTAACTTGTTAAACGCAATTAATTTCATCTCGGGACGGATGATAGTTTTTATATCAATCAGTTTATCCCTGGCAGTCTTCTTCATCATTATAGAACTTTTGTTGAATACTAGCGACGGTTGGCCACACAGCCTAGTCGAACAAGAAAGTTGTTTGCCCCTCTTGGGTGAGCCGGTCAAAAAAATAAATATTCTCTGACTCAATTTCGAGGCCGGTGGCCCACTCCAATAATGAAACACTAGTCCTTCACATTCCTGTTTACAAACCATGTCGGGAGGTCCTGCAACCAGCCTTCCCTCATGCAGCAGAATGGCCCAAAATTTACACAAACCACATGCTCTTAAAGCACGCATTGGGGGAAAATGGAGCATCGCGGCGTCATCCATCCTCGTGCTCACGTTCTCTCCAAATCAGCATCTTGCTAATCCTCTGATACCTTAAAGATAAGTTAGAACGATCTAATTTGAAAATTTTTGGGCGGGAAATGAAATTTTTTTTTTATTTTGAAATTCAATTGTGCGGGGACCGCCCTTTTTCCTTCGTACGGAGGCGCGTAGTAGTACACGTGTTCTATATAAAAAGTGTGAACCCACGACCCAGCACTGCAGAAAAGGTCGGGGTCACTGATCCTCTTGTGTTGTGCACAACACGGACCGCGGCATTCTTAATATGTTACTTCCCTTAAAGATAAAAATGAAGCCTAAGGTATGAAATAGATAAAAAGCAATATTAAGAGGTTGTGATTTTGGGAGTGACGGTTCTCGTTTCGTCAGAATGAGATCTTCGGAATATTCTGGAACGTTTTTACCCAAAAGCTTCTACTTTTCACTACGAACTTGAATGGTAAAAATGAAGTTGAAAAGTCCTTTTTATAAGTTTTTTCAAATAGATGAATTTAATTTGTTTATTTTTCACTTTAAAAGGGGTATTTTGAAGAATTTTTACTTATTTTTAAAGCGGTATGTGTAATGTTTCAAGTTTTGTATGCAGTGGATTTTTCAAGAGAATTGATCATTTTTCAACAAAGAGTATACTTTTATCACTTTTTCGGACTCTTTCAAAAATTCACGAAAAAGCGAAACATTCAGGTTCTCTTTTCGCCCTTTTCAGACTCTAAACATGAAAAGATTGTTGAGTACTTGATTGTTCAAACTCGTTAAAGTAAATGAATAATGCGTCCCTTCGGTATAAGTTTACCCCTTTTACGGAGTAAGAATGGATTATTTACGAAAAAGGTATATGTTGACTAATTACGGTCGATAGAGTTCTCTCTTGCATTATTTTATCCTTTTACGGGCTCGAAGAATTCAACTTATTACACCCATGGATTTTCTTCGAGTTTTTGTTGTGACTCCTAAAATTGAAAAACATGAGTTTCTCCTACATAATGGACTCGTTAAATTTAATAGTAAATGACCTATTTAATTTTCAACGAGGAATGGACCACTCCTTCTTACGGTTCTAATCTTAAGCTAGTTGGACTCCTTCAGGAAGGATGACTTATAAACAAGCAAATGTTCATCCTCCTCTGACTTGTCAAAAATAAGAGGCACTTGCCGAAATGGTGGGGAAAAGAGAGAAAAAATGACTTGTTGTTGTATTTTGATTTTGAAAATCTAATTTAACCACTCTTGAACACGACACTTTCAATCACACGGGTTGGAAATCCCAGCACACCTAATAGTTAATCAAACTTCATTTGAAAGTCTTCATCCGGTTTCTCGGTATTGGCTTTGAGGTCATTGCTACCAATACATCTAAGGTGTCGTTATATTGTTCAGAGGGCAGTTCAAATAAACCATTCATTTTGCAAATATACGTCATCCATTTTTCCATCCACAGTCAGTTATGGAAGTATATTTTCAAAACTTGAAATCCCCATGATTTTGTGTTGTGGTCTTGCCCACAACGGATGCTTTCTATCAACAACAACTCATTATCTAGGAAGTTGATCTAAATCGTGGGTACCTTGAAATGCATGCCTCAATGGCGGGTTTCTGCTTCTCCTTCGATAGGTTGCATCATTGAACTTCGATTGAATGATAGTGACATATTGACTGACTCATTCATTCACATTTCATGGATTGTCTTGGTACTTTTAGAGACATTGACATTGCGGTGATTCCTCTCATAGTAACAATTTACATCATTGTTGATAAATCAGTGGTTCTATGTTCGACTTCGACACATTTATTCACATGGATAGAATCGTACTAGTTAGAGATACTAAATCAGACCACCGGATCTAGTTTCTACCATCCGGACTACGAGGTACTGACTATCATTTATCTGAGTAGAATATTTACAAACGGATGGGCTAATCCTCTTGTGTCTACATCATGTTGTGATGTACTCAAAATCATTCATGTATCGGAAACAGAGTTTGAATTAGTCTCTAGTTAGTTTTGATGCGAGTATGGGAATTCTACCTCATGGCAATATATATATTTGCATTGAATGTTTTTACGAGGTTAAAATGGGGTGACAACGGATGATCCTTGAAATGATAAAACCACCTATTCTTATACTGTGAACACGACATCATCTATTCCAGACATTACCTGCACTTTTGGGGAAATACGCTACATTGAAAATTATCATCTGACATTATGCTATGTCTGTGTGACTCATTATTACTCATACACTCCTCCCTTTTCAAGTCTAACATGTGATTCCTGCTGTCAAGCCTTAAAATCAAAGAAAAGTTCTAAAAAATCTCCTAAACTTTGGTGTCGCACTTTATCTATCTTACTGTGGTCTACTTACCTAATGTTGACTCTCTTATTTTGAGCTGTACTTTATCTTGGGTTAAAGTAGGACCTGGAATCAAAGGTCTGGTAATTTCCAAAAGCTCGATAAGTGAATTCTGACTTCGGAAATATCTTGCGGTGATAGAACCGCTCTTATGAGGTGCATGAATCTATACCTTATGGAGCTATTTATGATGTGAGAGCTTATCCCTTTGAAGGAGGATTTTAACCTTCCATAGTTGGGTTGAAACCTACTATTCTACTATAAAAAGTGGCATTGGGTAGCTGAAAGGGGAGTTGAAGGCTTGTAGAATATTTGAAGTTAAGTGTTGTTTAGAGATTCAAACTCGATGGTCGGAGCTTTTGTGAGGAAGAGAGGTACATACATATTCTTCTTGGTTGGAGAATTACTTATTATCAAAGTAAAAGAAATTCTTGCTTTGGACAAAGGAAAGTCTTTGTGTGACATACGAAGGCTTACATTTATGAGATTTTCTTCTTTTGAAATTAATACATATACTCTGTTTTTCTCAATAAGCTTTCAATCGATGGTTTATTTCACTGATTCCTTGATCATGTGATGACATGGTTTATGATGATTTCTATACGGAGTGCTATGTATCTTTTTCTTGTTTTTGTGACTGGGTTTACGAGGAAAAACTCCTTGACGCGAGGAATAATACGACACAAACAAGCACGGATAAGCAAATAAGTCACGAACACCTCTATAGGAAACTTTTCATGATCATACATGCTTAGAAGATTAGTCTACTTAGCATTTGTTGCTAGATGCACAGTACTAGGGAGATCGATCTTGTACGCAAGCTTGATTGCATATGTAAATCCCCATATTCTATCAGAGAAAAAAGGATAGCGAGAAATCAAGTCTGTGTTGACACCATAGGAGCTTGAACAATGCCTGTGTCACGACATTCCCCACCTCGTTCAGTAACAAAGTCCTAGAAAATTTCTCGGGGAATGAAGCATATTATTTTAAATGGATTCTCGGGGTACCATCATGTAAGGATAGGCAGGAGAAGATAATTAAATATAAACTTCACCTTTGAATGGGCTCCTTTGCCTGCAACTATAATTTCCATTTAGTTTGAATAATACGCTAGCAATATTTTAGCATTTTCATAGTAGCATTAACGATTACATCCACAAATTCCTAGAGGTTTATATGGATGAATGGACCTTCTCCACATCATTTGAAAAGAATATTACCACGCTTCGATAATTATGTTTGATAGATGTAATGACTATAGATCTCATTGAACAAAAGGCATCTTTGAGGCCATGCAAACAAAGTGCGTGGATCCATCCCAGAATTGTGATGATAATCAACATGGAAGATCCAAAAGCTGTGAAGCGATTGAAGTCACTATTAGGCCACATGATTCTTACGGGTGATTCATTCGTAAGCTACATGAAGATAACATCCCCATTGATACATTGTGGAAATGGGCAATTCAAACACACAAGGGTGTACGATAGCTATAGACATCTTGAAGGCATTGGAAAGTGTGCCAATATTGGTTCATCGGATTGGGACAAGCAATTTCATGTCGAGATTGATGCTTCAACATCACTCGGAGCGGTTCTGGCCAGCAGGAGGACACTAAGATTGATCACCCGGTGTACTTTGCAAGTTGAAAACTATCAATAGGGAAAATAACTACCACAGGGAAAGGGAAGCATTAGAAATGGTGTGCTCCCTCCAAAGTTCCATCACTACTGACCATGAGGAATTTTCAAACACACTACAGACCATTTAATAGAAGTATCTAGTGAGCAAACTAGTCTTGGAAGGAAGGATATGCAAATGGCTCCTACTCTTTCAAGAATTCACTGACGAAGGTAATAGCCAAACTTTGGCGTTAAACGTGGGACTAGACCACCTGTCAAGTCTCGAAAAGGAAAATTAAGGATCTGAATGATCGGTACCAGTGTTGATCTTTTCGAAGTAGAAGCTATCCCAGAATACCTATATCAGATCGCAACCTACCTAACAACGGGACGATTGCCAAAGGAATATACGTAGTATGAAGAGACACCTAGTAGTCGAGAGACGCAGAGTACTAGCTCATGCCAGAACCACTTGTACAAAATAGAGCTGAACCAAATCTTACGAAGTTGTATCTGGACCACGAGAGGAGAGGTCGTACTATGGGAGTGCCCTTTGTGGAGTTGTGGGAGGACACGTAGGAGCTAAACGGACGTACGAAAATTACTACATGTGGGCTTATGGTGGCTAATGGTACACATTGTGAAGGCGTTCGTAAAGAAATGTGATGTTTTTAAGACAAAGGATTTCCATCGCATAGAGAGCTTCCACTACACCAGTAAAAGCACTACAACCATTCGAGAAATGGGAAGTTGATTTCATAAGCGGTGCACTTGTTGCAAGAAACTCGCAGTCCCTGTATATCATCACCACAACGTACTGTTGACAAGATGGAAAGAGGAAATGTTGATGAAGGATTTCACGGTAACATAGTGGCACGGTTCATATTTGAAAACATAATCAACCGGTTGGTTGCCAGAAAAGTCGACGAAGTGATCGGGGTATGCATTTCATCGATACCACCATTAAATCTGCTCAAAAGCTTCATGGTACAACATCACGGGGAGAAAGCCCCTACCATCCACGAGCTAATGGCATGGTAGAGGAATTCAAAAAAATCCTCGAAAAGGGATTAACAAAAATGCAACGATGCTCGGCCGGGAACGGCGGGATGAACGTATACTAGCAACTCTATGGGCATACCGAACGACTATAAAGAGGCTCAATAACCAAGCGTCATTCTAGCTCATGTATGGAAGAGAGAGCTATAGTACACCAGAGTTTTCCATACCCGGCCTTCTAATCGCAACATCACTCGGTATCGAAGAAGACTCGAAATTGAAGAAGAATTACGAGCTGCAAGCATCGGAAGACGGGTTTTAGCGAGAATTCCAGCAAACTATCCATAAAGAAAGACAAAAAGCATGGCACGACTTTATATCAAACACAAAAATTTCAAGGTTGGTGGAAAAGCTTTGTTATATGACAACAAGTACCAAAAGTTACGAAGCCCCATAAATGCATTGGCTAAGGACGTACACGTAATCGAAATGAAAGAGTTTGGAGCCAGATGCACTTAGCACAAATACACGACCGAGATATTGCCAATATGGGTGGTGATGCATGCAGAAACCTACCACGAGTAATTTTAGCATTTCATTTCAAATAACATCTCATAATGAGAAGTTAGTGGGGTAAATTAAGGCTAGAATAGATGGAGTTAATAACTCTCTCACACGAAAGGAAAGAGCTTAGATAGGATTTTAAATAAAGAAATTGTGCGGCGAAGAAAAATTCGGTGTTGTGCTGTGGAGACCACGGCACAACCTATTGTGGTCGGGGGGGATCGGGTCAGCGATGTCGGCCCATCGAAGGAAAAGTGTGTCGAACATCAGCTATCATCATTACTCATAGTACCCATGTCATTTCATAGGATTACCGATATTTGAAAAATAATTGCCATAATTAGCATCACTTATTACAATAAATTTTCCATAATAAGCCATAATAATACGTCGTCTTGAAACCCCGTAACCACGATTAGCTTTTAAAACCCACCTTAGCCTGGTAACTAATTGCACGATTCTAGCCAGGTAAGGAAAGGAAGGAAAATTAATTAGTTATGGGGTCTTATCGGCCTCATCGTGTCATTTATTTACATAACTTTTGCATGACGGAAAGTGCGAAATTCCCGAGGAGAAGTCCAATTTAGAATCCAAAAATAACAAACGCAACAAGGGAATCGTGACTAGACGAAAGAGAAAAGGAAGGAGTCCGAAGCATGGATTCATAAGGAAAGAGGAGGAATAGTGCTGCAAGTGTATCAAAGAAGATCCGAATGACGAGGAGTAGTGCCGGCGAGTTGTTGAGCATGAGCTCGATAGAGGAGAATTCACAAGATGGAATCTGCGAGTAGGAAAATATGATAGTGCCGTCGTTGATTTGATACGGAAATATCATGAACTCTTCAATTTCCGGCAATGATGAAACAAGTCTACATGGAGGGTATGTAACGGAGAGGTGGTACAACAAGCACAAAGGTACTTCCGAGTTCGAGGTGTTCAACAATCCACCATGCGAACCTATGGAACCTTCAGTGTTCGGCACTAATAGGGGCACATAATGTAATGCACAGTTTCTACTAAGAAGAATTCCTGATAGGTCGCTTTGATTTGGGAAGATAAATCACAATTCACATGAAGGTATTCATAGATTGAACGATTTTTCGTAGGAAGGGGAAGATGTCTCCATATTTTCTATACAATGTCCAAAAGAAAAAAATCGGGGACATGGACTACTACAAGAAGTAAAACACGAAGAGAGAAAGAAGGCTATGATAGACGTAATAAACAACCCCGGTGATCAAATTTGCGTGCAACTTGGATTTAAAGCAAGACAATGAGACATTATACAAAAGGGAATGCATGCTAGACACTATCTCGGTTGTGGAGCATTGTCTCCGGGGGACACGGAGTTCCATATTCGTGAGGTAAGTACAGGAACAAAATCGGTTATACGATGAATGACAACCCCGATTTGGCATTTTACATTTAGAATAGACTTAAAGAAATACACACAATGAAGGATAGTTGAATTACAACGATGAGAACATGTAGGATTGGTATGTTATATTAATTGATGTGCAGCACGTAACAAATATTGGAAAACGTACCAAGGAAATAAAAAAATGCTCGGTAAATAGCTCTCCATTTCGGGGAGTTGAAAATGTTTTACGTGTGAGAGGAAACAGGTCATCTGCCAAAAAGATGATGTAAAAAATTATATATTAGTAGCATTTTTTGTAAATTAGCTCCTTCCTATGTGTTTTTCTTGTTAAATTTTGATGTGCAAGATAATTATTTCTAATGAGCCTTTGATAATCAAATATGCAATGTTAAAGCCAAAAACTTTATAAGTCCTCATTGATGTATTTACGTTTTGGTAAATTTTCTTATAGTATGCAAACAAGTCAACGTCATTGTGATCTCTTAGTGCATGCAAACAAGTCAAATTCATTGGTGTTCTAATTCTACTCTGCTATCTTATATGAAAAGGTTGTTGATTATCGTGAGATGGATTACTTGATTTCAAAGATCAGCTTATGCTTTATGATCTCTTCGAGGCTTCCAACATTCCCAAATTCACCTTTGTATGTTGATAGGTAAGTTGAAGAGTAGTGGATAAACTAGACATATTTTTCTTGTTTACTACTCACGGGAGATCATGAATTATATTTTTATTGAATGGTTTGCAAAGGAAAGCTCACACAGTGGATCTGTTTGTGCGGGCATTTCAAATGTATTAGAATTGATTTATTTGTTTTCTTCCCGAGTGCCGATCCTTAAATTGTATGAACTATTGCCCTTTGCATCATTTTATGATCGGTGTAATATGCACGCATGATTAGGAGTGGGATCATAGGAGTTGGACATTACTAGGCATGTGTCGGTGTTCAATTTATACAAAGAGAATGAAAATATGCGGGATTTCTTTAATTCTAGTAGTTGGTTAGTTTTTTGATGTTGACTTTTACAGATGATTCCTTAATGCTATGAGTGTCAAGACTCTTCCACCTATTTAGAGGTGGGATATTGCATACATTTAATACCCAAATCTTTTAGCTTGGCTAAATGGTCCTTAGGGTAGATCAATGGTCCCTTTGCGGGTGGTGCATTGGCCACTTCTTTTGAGATTTAACCTTGGTGTGGTCCACGGCAATTTTCTTTCAGCAGGTTGGGTTTCCTTTCATGGTTGATATTGGAATTTTTGGTCATGAACTATTTGATGATAGATTTGATTAGTTTGGTCATTGGTGATGAATCCGTCGATTGTACCTTGTGAGGTTATGTGAGTGTTAAGGATCTCATGCCTCTTGATTGGTCTATGCATATGATAAACTGAACAACATTATTGCCTAAATTAATTGAAGGCTTTTCCATTTGAATTCGAGGTGTTGGATTTTATTTATTTACGATGCCAAGTAGATTTCATACCATCCTTTGATAAAAAAATCTTTTTGGCGGGTAAACCTACGGTTATGACATTTCATGCCTATTCAAATGATCGGATACGAATATACTCCGGCAGAGCTAATGGTAATTCATTATTTTTTGATTGGAGATGCCCTTTTGTAGTTGGTAGAAAATATTCTTGTATACATATTTATGGGCATAGTATGAAAAATGCGACCAAAAATCTTTGGACATTCATTTATATTTCTCATACTACAAGGAATTGTCTATAAGATTTACGATTACAATGATTTGACCTTCTCTTAGCTTACATATGAGTGAAATTTCACTTGGTTTGAGGTCTCCCCATGTCAAATATTTCAGGCTTGGAGGCATTGGGCTTTGTGCGAGGTAAGTTACTACTGTCCGGTTAAATTTTTTTCAAGAGATTCAAGTGCTTTGCTTTTGATTTGCAAATTTATGTCTTTTATATTTTTAACACGTGCTGGATATTTGCATTAAAAATACATGAAAATACAAAAATTCCCCGATCTTACATTTAAGTGTAGAATTCTTGATTTGTAATACGATTTGATAAAAGACATCTTGATAGCTTGATATATTCAACTTGATATAGAGGAAGAAGTTAAACCTTTTGTTTCATTATAGTATATGCAAAGGTTCAAAAATGTACTAAATGATGGGTAAAGCATTTAAGTTTAGAGATGAGCGCATTTTAAAAAATTGGAAGAAGAGTTTGCATGCTTGTTGTCTTCATCTAGTCCTTTTCGGTTATCGACAAATCTTTTGTAGTATGCATTTTTTTCCATATATGTTGGAACCCCTTTGGCTCCCTTTGGAGTCTTTAAGAATTTCAATTATAGCCCGATTCTGTCCACCCACTCGGTGTGTCACATTTTACCTACCACTTGCCTCATCCTTTTTTTGATGGAGGTGACCTTCTAATCTATTCTAGGAGATTAGGGGCGACATGGCTTGCTCCCTTGAAAAACAATAAGGTTGTTCAAGTGGCTCGACATAACAATCATTCGGGAAGAGAGCTTGCCTTCAAGCGATTAATGTAATCATGACAATTACTTGCCAATTCTCTCTCCGGGCTCTAGCTACTACATTATTTCCAGGTTGCCGCACCTAGTTGTTAACATTATATATTATATGGAAAATCTAATTGGACTAAGTACCTTCATAGTTGATTTGCTAATGCTTTCCAAATTAATCATACGGGGATAGAAGTCCCCTCCACTTTATAAATTAGACTTCGTTATGTCTGGTAAGTTGGAGGATCTGTTCATGTTTTTTTGGATAATGGTTCCTTCTTGCACCATAGTAGTGAGCATCCACCTCTATCCAAAGTGACACTATTTACTTTATTGGAAGTCGACCCGGCCTCATGTAAACATCCATGACGGTTAGTGGCCTCCTTGAGGAGTATACAACAAGCCACTTTTTGTGGGATTTAAACCTTAGAGTGGCTTTAACAATGCCCATTTCACTAACCTTGCCTCTTGTGGCTGGTTCTAGCAATGTTATTGTCTACTCCTTCCCGAAGCTATTGTTTATGAACATCGAAGCAAGCTATCCCAGGCATGTCTTCTATGGTTCTAATTCTACGATCTCATGAAAATTGACATCTTTCATGAAAGTTCCCTTTCATTATTGAGATACATGAGTTACGATCCAAAATTTGTTAATTCTCCCAACAATTTATTATTTGCCTTTGTGAAATGCTTCTTGATTCCAATTTTCATAAGAAGGAGATGCCTATCGGTTTGATCAGATTCCTCTTTACCTTTATCCCTGGAAAGGACCCTTTTCTAATGAGGGGAAACAAAGATGCTTATTTTTGACAACAATCACGGTCCTTAAAAGTTTGGTAACCTTGCGATTCCACATACCATAATTAACCATTTCTACAAGGTTGGCAGAACGACCATGTAATATGCATTTGTAAAGCCGGTATGATGTAGGCGGTTGAAAAATATAAACGTATGAAGAACTATCCATCTAGGTACACTTTAGAGTTAAAGAAGAATGGGACTTCTAGATACCTTGAATTGTTATTTGGGCATACAATCGGATACAAGGCCCATAAGTTGCTTATGTTGTTATTTCGGACATTAAGATAATTATTTCTTGCAAGCTTCTTGTAGTCTTCGTGGACTGTAGGACAACACTCAACATGGCTTTCTTTTGTCGTTTTCTATCCTAAATTTCCATAGAGTAGAAGGATTTGCTTCTAAATTTTGGTTACGCATTTTATATAAAGTCAATGATTTTTACTTGCTTGCATTTTCTTGAATGGTAATGGAGTAAATGAGCATTGTTTAGAACTCGAATGTTATGACCTTTTTGAGTTATCTAAAATAAATTCATCTTTGAGAACTAACTTTTTGAATTTTCAAGCATAGAGGCATAATGAGGGAACTTCAAAGAGAGGAAATCCTCAACTTTATAAAGACCGGCAAGCATTGATGAATGAAAATTGCTCTATCTAACATTATTTCTTGTGAGGCTATTGATTATTTTTTGTATTGTGCCATAGTCCTTTATTTGTAGGCCTGACAACAGTATTTCTTGTTTATTTATTTCTTTGCCTATTTATTTTAATACTTTTCTAAGCGGTGCACTTACACATTGTATTCATCTTGATTATCTTTTCGGTTCAACGACCTACTTATCAATGTGATCATTTGTTGGAATTTAATAGATTATCGTATCTTTTACAAATTTTTAATTTGAGTTTTAAACAATTGTGAATACTCTAATGCTTAATTTCTTTGGACACTTTAGAAAGTTCTTTCTTGTGAGGATATGTGTAAAGCTCTTCATGTTTGCGAGTAGACTATTTCCCCCTAATTACGTACGGTATTTTCCATGATTGTTCTTATCGAGTTAAATAAAAATCTATAGTCAATTGATATATCCCTCCAAATACTATTTAGTATTAACTATCTTGACATGTAAATCTATGTCTTGGATTTTGTCTTGACATATGCTTGGGATACTTAGGTAACCCTTTTTGTGGAGCATTTCTTCCGGGCTACGGAGCTTGGGGAAACCCCCAATGTACTTCCTTCATTGTGAGGATGGTACCTAGGATAAAACCTAGAATATTCGGGGCACAAGGCAGGTCAGCAACAGATTCAATGCCATTCTGACAATATATTTGTTAGGAGCTCAACATGCCACTCGTGGGAATTAGGCCCAGGTGGAAGGATAATGATCATTTCCTCCCAACCACCAGAGATCAACCCAATTAACATCTTTCTTTGTGGAGCTTATAGTCAACATCATGATAATCACATTTTTTTTAGCAAATTTATTCTACTCTTTAAATAATTTTAAAACACATTATTTTAATAAGCTAGGAGACTAGGAGCCTTTTTATTGTATTGAAAACAATTATTTGTCGTCTTTAATAGGAAAACTAATTATGTATGTAGTTTTAATATTTATCAGTACTGAAAGCTTCAACTTATTATATTCTATTCATTTGGATCATGAGTGCTTGCCCGAGATGCTGACAAATTAACTAGTGGATCACATGATTTGGATAATATTTTGCATGAGAATTCAATGACCAATGGATTGAATCCTACGCACGAACGATTAACGAAGCGAAATAAATATGGTGAGCATGCTTCTTGTTTTTTTCTTTCACGATATTTTGAACTAGAAAAGGCTGAGTGAGCGGGACAATGGTGTAAAACACACACACACGCACACATATTAGAATCGAGAAATAAATATGGTGAGCATTCTTCTTGTTTTCTTCCACGATGATGGATATATTTTGAACTAGAAAAGTCTGACAAACTAATTAATGGTGTAATACACACACACACACACACACTTTTATATATTAATTGTTTTACGCGGCCTAAGATAGTCTCGTATCAAAAATTACTGTTCGTGCCCACCCCTATTCTATTCTCTGTAACCAGAATATTTCATATGGCCGAAACAATGACAAAATACTATAGATGTAAAAAAAAGATTAAAGGGAAATTCTCTCAAGTTTTAGTCCCACTTGAGTCTCCATTGTTCTTCGTTGAGTGCATTTACATGTCAACTTGTTCCAAAGGTTAGAGAAGTTTCACTTGTAGGATCCTCTGAGTTTTTGGTTTTAGAGTGTTAGATGCACAAATCTATATCCCTGACCATGGGAAAGTTTCAAAGTGAGGTGCAAACAGATTTAGAAGTTGACGGGGTAGGATATGAAACCATCTCCTATAGGGTAGAGATGACTCGAGATTCTACTAACTAAGGATTTTAAAGCCAATCTAAAACTCTAGCTTCAATGCGCAAGTTGGTGATCTCCTTCATTTCCTTAAGGTTACGTAGTGGAGTGTGTAGTTTCCATTGCACATGGACCTTTACCCCTATTTTTGGCTTCTAATGTACTATCACAATCCTCCTGCTATTGATTTTAGGTAAATGGTGAAATTCATCACATGTTGGGTTTGAACAACCTCGAATCCACAACACTTAACCCCTTCTTTAACGCTCAAAATTCATACAAGTTGTCATTTATGCCCTCTGATAAGTAGTGGCCCATTTTTGCGGAAACGGAAAGACAAGTTCAGTGAGTTACCCCTCACCTTAGCACGCAAATAGTTGCCTTTGGATTTAACAAAATTCCACCACATTATTCCTAGAGCGAATACCCTTGCTTGCTACTAGTGTTAGAATGTTGTGAAGGTGAAGAATAGGGTTGAAATCAATGGCATTAGTCCTTCTAGAATTGACATAAAAATAAACCCACATACATTTTTCAATTCAACCATTGTATTGAACATAAGCTCACATGTCAATGATACGTATGGACTGCAGGTAATGGGTGTTGGTGGAGCTTAACTCTGTCTCTTAGAGCTTGCATGAGGCACTTTTGTTGTGCACTATGACATAGCCTTCATAATGAGTGGTCATTTCAAGGGAGGGGCATGAAATATGAAGCCCCCATTACTTTATGGAAACCTTCATTTAAACTTGCTCTTTATGATACAAACATGAAAAAAATTATTTTTGGTGAGGTATTGAACCAATCCAATAGTTCTTTGTGTTACATGAGATAGTTTGAAGTTCTAGAAGGGAGTTTCACTGCTGAGGGGGTCTTTCACTGATCTTTTCTTTTGTAGGTCCTTGAGTCCCTCGGTACTTGCTCTCTACGGTGCATCATGGCAATCCATGCTGGGGAATTGTGCTGGAAGCTATAATAAAAAAGATACATTGTATGATACCATGTATTTCTTGTATGCAGTTCTTGGTGACTTTCTTCTCTTGCAGAAATAATTTTTTAGAAAGTCAAACTCTCTGAGAGTGCTTCGACTATGATACTTTCACTTTAATGCCAGCAATCACTATAAATTTGCTCTCTACGAATTTGTAGAATACAAAACTCAATCCCTACCTACAAATGCTTTTGCAAGTAGCCCTTGGCATATTTGTATTCTGCACTTGTACAAAATGATAAAGTTTTCACTAATGATATGTTCATGTTGTTTCATCTAGATTCTTGTGGAATGTGCTCTTCGAGTTTTCTGTCAATAATGGAAGGCGATAATATTATATCAAATGGCAAGCTGTTTTGTAGGTAAGAATTGATCATATGGTCGAGCATTGGCAAAAACATTCGGTCGGTATTGTTGACCTAAATACAATCTTTACCATGACATCAACAAGAATTCCTTTAATTTTTCTTTAAACATGTATGCTTTTAAATCTTCTTTAGCAAGGAATTGTAGGCTAGTATTATCAGAATTTTGAAGGAATGTGGTATTGAATTGAGTATTGTATAGATAGTGCTATGTTCGGTAGTTAAGTTTTGCGTCGTCGGAAGAAGATGCCACACTAGGAGAGGTAACTTTTTGTTTGATTTTATATTGTTAAATCTATTTTGCTTCTTTGCACCTTTGAAGACATGTAGCTCATTATTTGTTGGATTGAGCATCTTCTGTGATGACATGTTTAATACTTTATTTGTATTTCATACCATAATTTTACCTTATGCATGAGATGCGGAATTTTGAAATGTTGAGACACGTTCTCTTGGCTGTTAGGTCTCCTATGTGTTGAATTATTATTATTATTTTTGTGACTTGTTTCATTTTCATCATATATTTCTTGAATGCGGTGAATGTAGCCTACTTGGACTTAAAAAACTTGTGCCACTCTCACGGGTCCTAAGTTTTCAAGCATGTGTAAGTGCTTAGTGATCGGTATGCATTTAAATCCTTAAAATACGAGTCGAGGAAGGTCTACTAGCTTTTGATATTAATGCAATGTGTTAAATCTTATGTGGGTTCAAACTAGGCCCTTCTTAACCTTGGTCAATCCGAGAAAGTAGGCTAAGGAGAGTGACCTTAAGAGTAGATGAAGGAGATATACATTTTCCTTACGGGTATAGCTCTGCCACATTTTAACAAGTTCAACATACATTCTCTTTATTTTGGATCCTTTCATACATTCTCTAGATTATTTTAGGTTGCTCTTCATATTGGATTCTTGTGGATGACGAGCATTTGAAACTCAAATTGTAGGGAATACGGTTCTTATTTGTCTTCAATAATGCAACATTTGGAAGGCATATTTTGTGATATTTATTCATTTTCATTCATATTAAGATATCTTGATCATCAGCTAAATTTCTTAAGATGCAAGTTATCTAAATGAAATCTTACTTTCCGTCGATTCATCTCGATGGATAATTACTATTTTAATTTTTAAGGCTTCTTGTATTGAATCTTAGAAAACAAAGGTGGAAATGTACATACGTATGTACGTTCTTGAAACTTGTCAAGATAAGTTAGTTTCACGATGCGCATTTCTATTAGAAGTTAGAACTTTTGTAGCACGTAAATATAATAGTAAAATAGGTTATGGTGGACATAAGAAGTATATTTCTTTTCAAGTAAGAAATTTCTTAAAATATTATCACTTTCTTGCAGAATTTTTGTTCCATGCATATGTGGATTGCTTCTTATATGATCTCTTCGTAGAAGCTTTCTTGCATGTCGATCATAGAGAGGAATCGCCCCACGAGTTTGGATTCAAAGGTGATAATGAGCAATCTTCCTATCACATGAAGTCCATTTACATTTGTTGTAAGGAATTTGGTGGCAGCGATTTTGAGTTAGCGAAGCCCGAAGCTCATGGCTAAAATCTATGTCCGTTCTTGTAAGGCACCCATGTTCTCACGGTAGTTTAGGAGAAATTTCCCCGAATTACCCATTGCATATGAATTTTGATCATCATGGTCTAACACGTCTGCGGGGGGCATTAGGCTCTGGGGGAAATAATTGTACTTTTATAAGACATAGGGGGGGTCTTATGTTTTTAAATTATCATGTAAATATTAGTATTTTGAATAAAATGGTGAGGAATTGTAAATGTTCTCTAACCCTTTAGAGAACATGAGGAATGTGAAGAGTTAGTTTAGTTACTTTAGGGATTTTTGTCTAAAGTTAGGAATTCGTCTTAGAGTTTGTTGAGCTATTATTAGAGGAGATGAAGCGATTCATTATCTTAAGCCAAAAGGGGTATTAAGTATATGGGGTACGTAGAGTAGAGTTCGGAGTTGTTTGGAGCGAGTATTAAGAACGAGAAGGCCATTGATTGAATATCGGAGCCAAAGAGTAATATTGTTGATTTAAGTGTTGTGTATGTTAATACGAGTTTAGTTTTACGAATTATGTTTCATTCTGATTATGTGTTGTGTGAATGAGGCAGAGAGTTCAATATTGATTGAGTGGATTGCAAATTTGTGCGAATCGATCACATAATGGATCAATTACGAGAGAGGAAGAATTTTGTGTGAGATATTTAAATGTGAATCGAACTTATGTGTTAAATGTGTGAAGAGAGGGTTCAATTCTTTTGAATTCTTGAGTTATATATGTTATGGAAGGATTTGAATCTACTGTGTAGAGGGGATTACGGTAAGAGAGTATTGGCAGAATTGAACACATTTAAATATAAGTATTTGGTTGATGAATTGTTGTGTATTTTATGAGAAGATCCATAAAAACAACACACTTTTGACCTTTTGAATGGGCAATGCAAGCGGTTTACGTATCCCGGATGATTGGGCATGTTTTTATTTTGAATTGGTTTGGTTCTAAGTTACGAGAATCGACACAGGTCTGGTAATTTCGATATCAGCATTTGACCTTTGAGGAGTACGCATCGGTTTGGCATTGAGTTGCTATTAGAGTAAGGTGAATCGAATCCAAGTCTTAGGCGGTTAAGACGTGGTTTTAAGGGAAGTAATTACTACGTTAGGTGAAACCGTAAGGAGAAGTGGAACACGGAGCTAATGTGTGCGCGGATCCATAATTGGTGAAAAATGAAGGTGGTTTGATAAATACATTTATGGTTTTTTTGCAAAACTTGAAAGTGGTAAATGGAATTTCAGAAAAAAGTGGGATATCATATGAGGCTTGACGCATGGCGGAGGCGATTTCGAAAACCACGAGTTTTGCATTTTTCGAGCGAGTTTCGCATCTTTCGATCGTTAGCAGCTCGAAAGTGAAAAAACATGATATGAGTTATCACCGTCCCAGTCATGAGCTTGTGGAATCAATGGTGGATTTTGCATCGTCCCAGTAGCGAAGCGGTTAATGAGGTAAGAAGGCCTATGGGGCCATGCTATTATATATAAAATCGGGTTTAATATGTGTTGAGTAGTTTAGTTATATGGAAAATATGTGTGGATTATTTGATATGCATTGATGCGGTATGTAATGCCGGGGTTTATGCCCAAGGTCGAGGGATTAATTTAGGCGTTGATATATATTATGTGATGGCGGCTACGGACATATATAGTTAATGAGGTATGGTGAGCGGTTAATTTAATTTAAAGTTAATGGATATGTGGGATGATAGCTTAGGTATGGTGAGCATTTATGTTCTTTGGTGTCTTGTATAAAGAAAAGACTTTATTACAATGTTCCTTGTTGTTGAATGGAAGTGTAGTATATATTCATATATTATGGTTGAACTATATGCGTGGATTGAACTCTTATAATGTGAAGCCACACGTGAAGGGTTTGTGTTACATGGTTTTATAATCATTGTTAAATAAGCTTAACGAGGATATTAGATAAATTTTGGATGGTTTGGTTCTTAATAACCATGATTCAAAATTTTCTTACGTGGCAATTTAAGATAGCCGGTCAAGGAAATTGTTGGGGTTGCGGATTTAAAATTATTTGGGGAAGATATTTGGAATGCATTTTGTATATGAACAACGGGTGTGATGTGGGTTAATTAGGTAAACTAGGGCATCAATCTACTTATCCTTGAAGGCGCACCTCTATTATTGTTACTACATAGCCCATAAACAATAATATGCCTCGACTTTATAGGTTGGTGCAAAAGTTAATTTATCCGGATCATGGATTAAAGTTATAAACCGTATAATCAATCCCTTTGTTTCTTTCATCTGGCAGACAACACGAAGCTTGTTAATCTCTTGGTTCATTAGGAGATAGGGATGAGCCTCATCTTCTACTATGTAATTCAAGTAAGCGCAAGGCCAAACAATTATTGATTCTTTAAACAATAACCAATTGTGACTTCATGTGATTCATTTCGAGGGCATTTTAAGATTTCGGTGTATATCGGATAAATAATGGAAGGGAAAGAATGAGGGTAAATGACGGTACGGAGTCAAATAAAGACACTTTAATTTAACAATGAGAGCTTCGGTCCCAATGGAGCTTGGGACGAGCCTTGACATCTTTACCTATTGTAACCAATTATTGATTCTTTTATTAATACCCAAATGGGACTTAAAGGTGATTTGAGTTCCCGAGGATAGCTTAAGCTTTCGATTGCATGCTTGAATACGTAAGAGAATAATCACGGAAACGAGGGGAAATGAGTACGGGTCAAGGTGGGACTACTTTTAAAATGCCTGTAAGCTCAAGTTCCAAAGGTAAAGTCCATCATAGCAATTTATGCAATTTCGGATATCGCCCAAAAGCTTGACATTTTATATGTTTTCACTTGCTTTTTGAAATACGTAAAGCGTAACATTGCATACCTCTAAAATAATTATAAAATCTTCCACCAACATGTAACTTTGTTCGGGAGCGACGGTGCGGTTACAAGAAGACTAATACTTGAAATTTCTAACTGCGAAAGTGCCATTAATTTTCTAGAATTGTAAAATTATATTATTTTGCGGCAAAACTCGGATAAGGGAAATTGTAATTTCATGCCTTCATCGTTAGGATTGATTTGAAATGGTTTATCAAAAAAAGAGATCATACATGAAATGACCTCCAATTTTTTAAAATTATAAAGTTAAAATCAAAATCAATGAATTTGTTATTTTGCGAAAACTAGTAATTTCATGCGTCCATCCATTAGGGTTTTAGATGTGACCCATCCATTAGGATTTTAGAGGTAGGCTGAGTATTAGATTGATTGGGTTTATAAACCCGGTCAAATGCAGGTATTCTTTCGACACCATGCGGGCTCTAATATTGAAATGGGTGAACCCATTCATAGGCGGAGTTGGAATTATTACTTATTTACAATGACAAATGACATTTTTGAGTCTACAACTCATTCTATACAGAATCTATACAATCTAGTATGAGGATATGCAAGTATAAATAATAATAAAATAATAAAAAAAATTCAACGGGGAATAAAAAAAATTAAATAACCATATAAATAAACAATTAAAAATCTATTAACACAGCGATTAACTTAGTTGTTAATATTCACTTTTAGTCTTCAAGGAATAAATAGTAATTACTTCTTGATAAGAGGAAAATGTGTAAACTGGTTCAAATTTTAATATAAAATATTAATAATGATACAATATAAAATATACAATTAAAACATTGAAAATTTACCACCTATAGATTTATATTAATCACATATTTACCAAGCACTAAAATGATTAATAGATTAATTGGCGATGTGTAAGTATGTATGCCCCACTTAAAAAAAAAAAAAAATATTCTCCTAAATAAAAAATCAATGTCCTTTATAATAAAAAGGAAAAACAATATATCATATGTATTTTTAATTAGTTATCCATATGACCAAGCTTAATGTCCCTTATAATAAAATGGAAAAACAATATATCCTATATATTTTTAATTAGTTATTCATATGACCAAGCAATATCTACATATAATAAAAAGGAAAAAAAATATATCTATGTATTTTTAATCTAATATCATGTAAAGTAATTTGAGTAAAATAATGTAAGATGTTTATTTGATATCAACTTGATATATATTATTATATATTTTTATTTTTTAAAGAAATATTTTAATGTGGAAATTTATAGAATATAAATATCGATGTGAGTTATGAATAAAATATTTTAATATGAATTAATAAAATGGTTACAATAAACATCTTATGTAATCTCTATAATATTCAAAAATACAATTTAAGCAGTATAAAATTACATTGTTTTGCACTCTAAGTAAGTTTTTCAACAAAAGAAATTTAATCCCTCTCGGCTCATGTTAGATCCATACTTTAGATGGATCTATCTTTGGTAAATTACTCAAAACATTAACTTTACAAAAAATTATTTCATTACACAACATCCATTAACAAACCATGTTATTACAAAGAATAAGTGTTATTACAAAATGTCTATATCAAATGTTTGGTTGTTCACATTGCATGATTTTATATAATAATGTAACGTCAAATTGGTCCAATGGTAATTTACTCACACCTCAAAAGAATAGCTTGATCCATCCTTAAATTAAGGACTTGGTTGAACCCAACATGGAGGTCATTGGTATACTTATTTCCTATTCAATTTATGGTATTATTTGAACCTTTGATGGAGGTCATTGGTCTTTTAGCTTATTACTTATTTGGACATATAAGTTATAACTGCAGTTGAAAAGATGCATATCACCGAAATGTATCTCTCCTTATACAAATTTAAAACAAGACATCATTTGTACAACAATACTAAGAGAACATTGACAAGTTCTACAATGGACCTCCCTCTCCAATCAATGGAGCTATCGGTAAATACGAGGTGCCATTGCTACTACTTGTGGGATGCTACAAATAGATTCATGGCATGGCATAGAGAATTTTGAATGGAGTTTTTCTAATGGTTCTCTTCATGTTGATGGTTATAATTTCTATGATTATTGAGTGGCTGCAATGGCACATATTCCTTTCAATATCCGGATTTTGAAGGCACGCGAACGAATAATATTTTGAAGAAGTGGCTTGATTCACCTTATTATAGTTACCATACTAGGTATTCCTTTAAGAGATTCAAGCATCGAAATCATTTCATAAATATGGTTGTGTAAGAGTCGTGATGGTGTTGTAATGTAAATTATGTTTCCATAGTTGAACATCTAAAGTATTTTGCGATATTGTTATTGTACCATTGCTTTTGGATCAGATCAAATTTTTATCAACACTTTTTAATAGCATTTTCTTTCTTCCCGTTGTTGTTCATTTCTCCTCAAACTCCTCTCCAACCTCAATATCAATGCTAGTAGTAGTATGATCAACAACACTACGCTTAGCGAGAACTTAAGAACACATTTTCCAAGCGCAGAAAAATAATTCCCTCACGAGTCACGATGTGCCATGCTTGGTCTCGGTGGTTCTCTTCCTTCTACTCTTGGTTCAACACCATATCTTCATTGGAACCAACACCCAGAACTCCAATAGACAACGATTCACTATTTTGTAGTAGTGATTCGCCATTTGTCTTGGTGATTCACCATGATTTTACGAATAATATAATCTCATGAGAAATTTTCCAAAAAATTATATATACATATTATATTATTAATAAAACTACCTTCATTTTTCCTATGTATCATGGGGATTCGCCCATTTACTATATGTAAATTTAGCGAGGTTCTTAAAATTTTCACGAGAATAATCTTGGCTCGACTGTGGATGTACGACCAATATGCTATAAGAAGAAAAAGAGAAGAAGAAGATATCTAAAGAGATGGAAGGAATGAGCTTTGTCTCATCACTTTTCAAATCTTTGAAGAGCCTATCCAGGCGGTCCAAAATATGAGAGAGGAGATATGGAATGAGACCTCTGACTGAGTTTTGAGATGAGGAAGGTCCATGTACTTCTATCAATAGAAGAGAAAACCGGTATTCCATAGAGCTCCAACTGATAAACTATGCCTACTTTATTTGAAGAGGAAGGTGAAAGACATGGAGATGGAAGAAACTTAGATCATGAGATTCCTATAAGTGATTATCTTACAGTACAAGTCTCCAATCAAGAGCTTTCAAGGAGAATCTAACTCTCCCACAGTTCATTCGGCTCAAAGAAGAAGAAGGCAGCAACTATAAAAGGAGGAAGCACAATAGATTTCTATTTTCTACATTTGATGGATCATATGCATGCACGGCTAGGGCTTGGGGAATGGAGTTGGATGCATTCTTCACTACATCGGCATTAGAAAAGAGAATTGTTGAGATTGCGATCTTGCCCCACCTTGAGCGAAAGCAAAATTTGGTGGTTCGACCATTTGAGTCATGCAAGAGTATTTGCATATGCGGGCCTGTATAAAGCTGATCAAGAAATTTGACAAGAATCATCCGGAGGAAAGAGACCTTCACCACCACTTGTCCGGGAGTACTTGCATTAGGAGAAATGCTTACTTGCACCTTTGCAAAGTGGTCTTGATCTCTTGACATTTAGGTCCCATGCACTATTCAAGAGATGCATGAGAGGAGGACACTTCTACCAAGCTGAGTGAAACCATAGAGGAGCATCCATCATAATCGATGGTTGGGGAAGTCATCACACTAGTGGGAGGAACCCTTGTAGAAGTACAAGATGTTCCCAAACAAAACCCGAGTATGCAAATGTTTCCATTTTGTTATTTCGGCCACACATCATATGGAAGGTTGTGTGGACATGCCATTGCATGACTTAGGATCCAAACATATGCTTGGTTTGGAGCAACGGAGGCTAATCCTTTAATGAGAGGACCCTTGATAGAATCAAGGAGGAGATTTATAATCATATTGGTTTCTCATTGTTGAGATGCACACAACACTTTGGGTTGGAGTGTAGGATTTTGGAGGATAGGATGAGCATTATCCTAGTCAATCCAATATTGTAATTGTATGTTCGAGTTGTGCATGATCATGAGACAAAATATGCACCATCATGGAGATGACAACATTGTCATTGAGAAGCAATGATGAGTTGGGGGCCCAAATATTATTGGGACGTTATGATGACCATTATACTTGTGTGACATTGGATAGGGAGATGATTGATGGAAGACATCTTATGATGGATGATATCTCTCATTATTATGATAGATCCTTCTTGATGAGCACTTCATAGCTCAATGAGGAGTTTTTGCCTACAACATATTTGGATCCTCATGGGGTCAACTTGGTCATTGATGAGTGGTCTTAATTTGGAGATCTCCAGAGGTTGTACTTCAACATCCCATGAAGTGCAAAATTAGTAATTAGATTTGGGAGGATGGTATTCTCCATTGGAGGGATACCAATGTTGAGCATGGAAGGAGGCACCCACATTTGGATGAATGGGTGTAGATGAGTGAAAATAGGTTGGTGAGCCCAGCATATATATGACACAAGGTATGAGGAGGCATTCTTGGACTAGCTACTCTTGAAGAGTTTACAGCCATCATGTGACATATCCTATGTCAAAGGGTATGTTATGGTTTGAGCCCGTTGCATGGCACCCATATGATATGGCGGCTTAAGTTTGGTTGTATGGGGAATTCTACAAGTCAATCATCATGATGTTAGCCCATGACTTCTATGATGGTGAAATGAAGAGGCAACTTAAGAGTTGTTGCTTTGGATACTCTCGGGAAAGTATGGGTTGATTTTGTCCCATGCTTTGCATGATGTTGTAGGAGTAGATGGTGGCACAATCATGATCACAGAAAAGGGCTACTCCTTATCTTTGGAGGATTAGGAGGTACTTCCCCTTTATGGAAGGAATCTCCTGCCTGTGTTTGATATGGTAGATGACTTTGGCATTTGGCATGTCAAGGAATGGAGCTATGAGATGATAGGAGCCTTATTATAAAGGCCAATGAAATTTGTCACTTGGGGAGCTTGTGTTTGTTGATGGATTGTTCCCAAGATCAATTCACATATGATGCACTTGATGGAGAAGTAAAAGATATAGAGTGATGGATTAGTGGATTGAGACATCTATTACCATGATATGATATTCTTAACTTGGATCTCCAATCATAAAGAAGGAGAGCCTTGCATATGGAACATGGGTCATTCCTTTCCATTTATAAAGGGGTATCATGGAACATATTAGACCCTTATGGAGAGATCATCCATGACTATTATTATTATCCTACTCAATACATGGTAAGAGTTGGCTGTTTTTGCACTTATTGATCATCTAACACATTATTTTCATTCTCTTTCCATTCATATATAGTTCATTGCTCCACAGAGGAAATTGTTTATTTGGGCTTCATGGTCTTGCTAAGACCAATGATGGAGATAGCCATTTCTTGTATGGCTTTAGGAAAGTGTTATTGCTATTGTTTTATTCTCGGTTGATACACAATGCCACTTTTACTATTTTATAGTAGATGAGATGTCATACACAACTAGCAAATTGTTGGAGAGCTAGCTGCCACTGTATGTTATGAAACAACAGTTAACAAGCCTAAGATTGTAGCCACTTCGGCTTGTTGGTACCTTCCAGCTCTACATGAAACCTTTAGTATCTTTCTCATTTGGATTCCATATTGTTTTGATGTTCTATTCACTATATCTAGGATGGTTTGGGCAAGCATGATTCATGACACTCAAGAGAGGATATTTGGCGAGATCCTATTTTTCTTCTTGCCTCTTGGAAAGGCTGTATTGCGGCCCAAAATCAGCAACCACTCTACACTTATCATAGTGGAGAGAGAGACAATATGGGATAGACAACTGCGCAACCTACCTACTTTGCGGGAGCTAAGGTGGAAGACATTTTCCATGATTACCATTTTGGAGGTGACTCATTTTGTGTGGGTGATAGACCAGGTTCTGGGATCTTCACATGGGAATGATGGTTCCCAATATATTTTAGATTCAAGTGATCATTAATGCCTCTAGATAGCATATAGTTTTTTTTCCATGGATATCCCACTGCTATGATGAGAGCCATTTTGATTTGTCACAAAGAGCTAGCTTATACATTTGAGAGGAGAAACCGGGACATATTGATAAGAGATCATATTGTTCATTGGAGGAGCTTATCATATGAGGATGCTACGGGGAGAGGAGGGTCTGATTTAGCATCCTTGCATTTTCTTGAGGACAAGAAAAATTTGTGAGGAGAGGCCTTAATATTCCTAAATTGGCATGCGGCGAATTGGAATATTCATTTTTTCCTTTGTCTTTTAGATAGATGAATAGCGAGATAGGGAGACCCATAAATCTCTTTACTAGGAATAAAATCCCTCTTAATGTGAAAAGGGATCATCATGATAGCTAGATAAAGAACCTCCATGTGGAAACGGGGAAAAATCATGTGGACAAGGTCAATGTTGACCAAATGAACAATGATGGTATAGAGAGTGGATCATCAATGTTGTTAGAAAATTATATATTATAGAGAGAGAAATTCACTTATAAAATATGCGGAAAATAAAAGCACACAAAACACATAAAACTAGAGAGACACGGATATACGTGGTTCACCCAATTTGGGCTATGTCCACCTTGACCGAGTCCTTCCTTTATTATCAACCAAAATGAAGAGACAAAACCTACAACAAATCTACTATAATATCCTTTGTTCTCTCTCCCATTCTCCCTCTTTGTTTCTTGCTCGAGAATACACATACAATACAAAACCGCAATAAAATACCCTCATAAAGAAGAGGGGTTGCCTTCTAGGGAAAAAACCATAAACTAAACATAACTTCTCTGATCGGATCGTTTGCCTAATGAACAACCCGATTGACTAGAAATTACAATACTTACAACGCAATTTTACATATGTTTTTAGCTTCCGGGGGCGCGCCCCCAGGCCCCTCGCCCGAGGGGGGGGGCTCCATAAAGTCACTACCACCCCCCCTCGGACCCTACATAGTAGCGATTAATTTACGGGCGACATTGCCACCCCATTTTAAAGATACAGGGGTCCAATCTTTGTGTGATAAAGTAAACAAGATAATCGGGCTCACACCCAACAAATGTGAAACATCGTAGAGTTAATGGGAGATAGTCTCCACGTAGGTAGTGTCTTTAATGAGTGGGACCCGGGATGAGAGGCTCTAGAATATAAGGAATGGAAACCAGCCATAGAAGGCATGTTGAATTGATTATTGATTTTGATCGTTTTAGATAAGGATTTGTGAGGTGACATTTCTATGCATGCTTTCAACATTTAGGGGTTTGCGTACTATTTAGTACAAGGGGTGTTCTCGGCAGGAATCCCACTCTCATCCTTGAGGGAATTCAAGTGCCTACTCAAGAGGTATTATTGAGTTTCATATTCCACATCCAGGCATCATACCAAGCTTCACTCTTGAGTTACAACACGGTTCTGTCCCGGAAATTGTGTTGTGTTGCGGTGTTGTAGTGGAGGTTGAAAACCACTTTCGAGCTAGTTTTTCGGTGGAGGAGAATTATTCCCATTGTGAGGCCAATAAGGAAGGTCCTTGGGCTTTATTTCATATCTTGGAACTGGAGCCAGCTTCTTCCATCATCTATAACGAAGATTCCATCATAGATTGCGTTATTCTAGTGAGCCTTGGAGTGGAGGATTTAGTGCTTGATTTGGAGGGCTAGATCTTCGGTGTTAGTATTAGCATTTCACTTGGAGGATCTATTGGGAAGATATATTCATTTCTATATCATATTAAATCTGCCTCCATTTGGTTATTCATTCATTTTGGAATTCAGCCCTAGGGGAGACATACATTCGAACATTTTATGTTTTGGGTATTCTGGAAACCCTTCCTAGGTTGTCTTGGAAATGTGTTTGGGAGCATAGATCTCTATCCCCAACACCTTCGAGCTATATAACAACATATATATATATATTTATATCATTCCTTTAGCATTTATGCCCTAAAAATATGATGCTGCATGGCTCATGGAATTTGTATAACGTGTTCTCATGTATTACTTCTTGCTTATTGGAGCTTGATTTGTATTGCTTGAGTGAAATGATCCTCAAGATCTTATTTTATTATTTTCTGATATGTTTAATAATATGGTTGTACATTTTGTCGATGTATTGGTGTATTGATGTATTCCTCTTATTTTCAAAGTTTATGTGCTATATTCTTCTTTCCCCATTTGGGAATATTACAAATTACCTGGTCAATAAGCTTTTGTGTTGGGGGTGAAGATGCAGAGTGGTTCTTTGCTATTTTAGGAGTATGACTTTGAAGTAATTGTGAAACTTGGAGACTAAATCTTTGGTACAGATCATCTTTCATGGATTGAAAATGGAGAGGATCGTACTAGCTTAGAAGATGGTTTACCAATGCACAGGGTATTTGATATAAAGGTAGTCGATGATCATTTTTGAAGATGTTATTCATTTTTTGACCACGAGGTGGCCACTGAGTATATACGCGATAGAAGAAATATTTTGTCATGCATTCGGGTGAATTTACTTTAATTTTTCGGTCGACTATACAAGATGGGTGTAGATGAAGTCTTGTGAAGGTATGTGTTGGAACTTGAAAGATGGGATATATTATTTGAGGAGCTCATGGAGGGGTTTCAAAAGGTCATTATGTGGAAATCCATTCATGAAGGAACATCCTACGAGATGGTTTATGGTGGGACATGGTGCATAGTGATGCACATGCATATTTACGCACTTATGATGTATGCCAAAGAGCAGAGGGAAACCATCGTAAGGATGAGATTCGCTACACCCAAAAATGGAATTTCAAAGATTTGACAAATGATCCCATTGATTTTGTTGGATCTATTGACCCTCCGGGGAAAGAGAATGAGTTCGGATTACATAATCACTATGATAGACTATGTAAAGCGATGAAATTTGAAATAAGCACATGAAGATTCTAGTGCAAACACAGCACGCAGTTCATCTTTTGAAAATATTTACTTGGTTTGGGTGCCATAAGATTTTTATGAAGGTATTTGGGGTCACACACTGTGAATGAAACTATTGAAGACACGGCATAAGAATTCTAGGTTCATCATCGAAGAAATTACTCATATCACCCACATCTGAATAATGCGGTGGAAGATTTTAATAAGATATTGGAGATTCCTCACTAAGGTCTACAATGCTAATCGAAATGATTGGGATGTGCGCATACATGAGGTTCTTCGGGCATATCTGTACTTATGTCACAAGAAGTTGATAGGAAATACACTATTCATGATGGTGTATGAGCGAGAATTTGTTATGCGATGCGATTACATTGTTCCAAGTTTTCGCATTGCACCATTCACAAATATGGCGAGAGAAAGATATTATTGAAGAATGGATATCATACTTGGTCGTGCTAGAGAAGCCGATTCATAGTAGGTGCAAAAGGTGTGTGAAAAGGCTTGGAATGACATGCACATTGACAAAGGTATTTAATGAAGAGGATTTGGTTTGTTATATGACATCAGGATTTGTGCGCCACCCGGAAGTTGAAAACTAATTGGTGATGCCATATGTTGTGAGAATCACGGGTGGAGATGCGGTACGCACAGCATGGCCATTATGAAGAAAACCTTCTAAGGTATGTTATTAAGTCTATTATGAAACCATACAAGGTTGAACCTCTCCCTGCATGCACCAAATGACTATATGAGTGAGAAATATGGATCTGCATAGCAAAGATGAAGTATGCACATACAAGTACGATAGGCACGTAGTAGCTTCACACAAAGGTTGACTAGGTCACAAAAGTGCCCGAGAATATAGCTAGTTGGAATAGTAATTCTAGACAAGACAACATTCTTACCGTTTGGAGGAGTGTCTAACTTACATTTAATGAGGAGATTATGTTGGATTTGGAGTCATTCTAGCATTTATGGGGTTAAATTAAGTACATAAGACCATTTAATTAATTCCTTTATTATAAATATGATCGAAGGGTTCACATTCGTTCTCTTTGATTTCTGCTATTTTTGAGAGTTGCTTGGTGATATTTTTTTCAAAATATTTTAAAGCCTATGTACGACCTTGATCCACTCTTTAAGGGAGGATTTATACTGCAGTCAAGGGTTAAATTCCACCAATAATGATTCCAACCAAGCCTACCTTGTACGCGACACTAAGTGAAGAAAACGTTGTGCGAAGCTCACTTGAGACCCCTGCTAGTGGAAATTAAGAAGGGACGATCCATGGTCTCGCACGTCGGCTCCCATTAGGAAGCCCCAAGCCACGCTCCAACTATTGTAGAGTGCTAGAAAAAAAAACCTATGGTGGACCTACACAGGAAACTATAATGGAGGATGATGTTGGCAGAAATAATTGATCTCATCTTGTGGTTGCATGCATATGTTGCGTCGGGGAAAGCCTTTGTGAATGTCTTGAAGGATCTTGACAATGTGTGGTCATATATCAATATGCCACTTCTCCTTGAGAATGTACCGATTTGAAGGCAATATGTTCGCTGAAATTATGTTGCGAAAATGGAGGATTGGGACACAGCGGACCAGGGAAAAATTCCCGAGTTCGCGCCCGATGCGCGTATTTATATCTAGTCACGTATGATGGTGGGGTTATCGAGTTGAGCCAAAGCCTTGGGCCCTTTGGGCCACAAAAATATCATGTCTTTGAAACTATTACTGATTCCACACTTCGAGCACAACCCAATTAATGAAATTTGCGTGTGAAAAATTATCGCGCTCATTCATGATGATTGTTTGTGCCTCGGAAGGCACATTCCAATAGATGTCATGCGATACATCGGATCACTAGCTTGTCAGGCCCGGTGGACCTATGGCATCCTTTAGAGAAAAAAATTCGGGGAGAAAGAAAGGTGCAAACAAAGAGTAAATAAACAATATAAGGTCTCGTGCAACACTCGGGAATTCCTTATTAGAAAAATCGATGACCCCCGTCTGATTTGGCATAATCATCCTCACCTACAAGATGATGCCGAAAGTGCCGGCCAAATGAAGTCCCGGCCATGTGTGTGCTTTAGCTCGGTAGTGCGAAGGGCGTACAAGCACAGCGGGTCAATACTGCACACAAAATTCACAGGAGATAATGCGCGAGGTGCGGAATGAAGGGAAACATTTTTACTATGCTTTGTTGTTACTTCGGATTACTCTCATTAGATGGATGATGCCTCAAGACACACAATTCTCGGATATGGAACGAGATATGTGTGAAGCCATACGCAACCTTATGGAATTCAAGATCCCAACCGAGTCATGTGAAATAATATTTTTTCGGTGCTTTTTGGCTGCTGCGTTGTTCTAATATCTCTAGTCCAAGCCAAGGTTATCACCTACCTTGTACGAGTATTATAAAGTTGATTATGGACTTTGAAAACATTCGATAATGTGCACATCCTCGCGAAAGGCATTGCGGAAGGAGTTTGGTATGACGTATCATACTTGTCACAAAGAGATGACCTACTATGTTTCATAGCAAAGTGCCGCCTGCCTGGTTAGAGCCATGCACCAGGGGGTGCCTCTTCGTCATGTTAAAAACTCCAACCAATCCAAAATACGAAGATACACAACGAAGGAAAAGATCACGGCCCGGGCAAGTCCTGCCACAACGGGAAAGCCATAGACTTGGAGAGAATCCAAAATTATGGTTTGTTGGTTGTGATAACTTCGAACACCGGGTGGAACCCATCGACCCAACATTTTCACCATCGATTCTTTTTACAAATTGGGCTAAGGTGATGCCTACATATGATAATGAAGGAAAAATGTGGTGCAATTCCTCTTTAATCTGTCTTAGGTCACTTCGGTGTCCGATAACCATTTCCGCGACCATGGGTCTCATTTTCAGAATCATATGATGAGGGGGCTTACTTGCTCACCTAGGCCTGCATACAATAGCTTAATTCCTTTATCCATAGGCCAATGGCGAGTCAAAGATGTTAACAGGTTTTGGTAACAATGCTTGACGAACCAATGGGAGACACAAACGAGATTGGCATCTCATGCTTTTATCAACTGCGGGCTTACCTAACTTCCTAAGACTAATACCATATTTACACGTTTTCAACTAGTGTTTGGTTTGGAAGGAAGAAACAATCTTGATCAAGTGCGAAATCTCTTCTGCGAAGCTAGATATCGAGCTACTACTTGTGCCATACATAAGATGAACATTTTATTTACCTTGAGAATCTCAATGAGACTAAAAGACCTGTTTTTTAGTCATTGAAGAACAAAAGAAATGAGTTAAAAAACCTCGGTACGAAAAATCTATCTATCCCCTCACATTTTCTATGAAGGTGACTTGGTCCTCCTATATGATTAAGCCCACGATAAATTGGGAGTTGGGAAACTCGAGTGATTGTGGCATGGGCCCTATATCATTCAACGTGTGTGTTGGAAATAGGTGCTTATGAGCTAGTAGATTACAAAAAGTTTTTTTTTTGGATAAGCCTTGAAATGGGTTCTATCTAAAGAAGTAATATGCTTGATCACAAGTATGGTACGTTGTACATTAATGTGTTATTCATTAGTGTGGTTTTTTAAATTTTTTGGTGTCATTGTTTGAGACATGTTTCCACTCTCCTTACCTAAATTCCCACTGGTTTGTAGATGTCGTCAAATGATTATATTGGTTTCGTTGATGGTTCTTGTCATAGCACACGGAAGGCTTATATTCTTCGGCTTTATGGACACTTTATTCGTGATGGCGAGTTGATTAATATACAAGGTATTTTTTGGGAATTCGAACAACGAATAATATCACCGAATATCTTACGGCCATCAAACTATTATCGGATGCAATCAATCACAATATAATAGATTTTGTTGTTAATTTAGACTCACAACTCATTATCTTATGATTAAATGGTCGTATTCGGTTAGAGACCCAATATTTTGTGCATGTATTTACGTGTGATTATTGGACAAATATTTTCAATACATTACATATCAACATATTCAAGAAATTTGAATGCATTGACGGATATATTTGAAAAATTTGTATTAGATAGACTTACGCATAACTTATGTGGTTACACTAAAATTTCTCACCGACATTTATTTGTTCCTATGGGTCTATCACCATCCATATAATGTTCCTTAGAGGTCACCAACACCCGATATTTCTAAATCAAGTATTGGAATTGGAGAAAAGCTCTGTAAAACCCTTAAAAGCCTACACATAGTTTTCTAACCTTTCTCTACATACACTAGTGTTCGTCACATAAACTATGGAAACTCTCGCACTTTTTGCTACTATTACTGCGCACCCCTACGAAAAACGGAAACAAAGTAAAAATTAAATTCACAAAGCCTAGTTGGTCGAAATATCTCCCCAGCTTGGAAGCAGAGTCACAATCAATTCAGTCTTTGTAGCCTCACTCATGGAGAAGCATCCCTTGGTCCATGGAGCTCAAATCCCTTCATGAGAGGAATCCATCACCCTCTTCATGGAGCTGAAACTTTCTCCATTTCCTATAAATTTGGATGAGATTTAAGCTTGAAGGGTATATTTGTAAACTATATATTGTAAAATATAGTTCTTTGAAGAGAATTCATAAGAGTGCATACTTTATACACTAGTGAGTTGTTGTTGGCATGAGAATGATTACACCCTTGTGTCCATAACTCCATGTTGGTATTCAAAGGAAACATCAAGTTTGAAGTGGAAACGATTTTTCACAACCTAGGGAGAAATTTGTAGACATCAAGACATGAGGTTGTAAGATTACTCTTTTATTTAAGATAATACATGGATCTCTTTCTCTCATTGAGTTGTTCTTATGTACTTGAAATAAAAAAATCAATACATAGACTTCATGATCAACCAAGTTGGATTAGATTTTCTTGATTATTATATGTTGTAGATGTTTTGATTCTTTAATCTTGTCTTTGATTGTTGGTTCTACTTATTGGAGAAACCACTTTGGAGCGGCAGATAGAAAGAACACATTGAACGTTTGGATTTCAAAGTGGGGGCATGTCCTCTACTTTCTTATAATAATTCTGAAATGAAATTAATCTGAAGTAAATGCTTCCAAATGGATTTTGTTTCTAGCTACTTGTTGAGTACTAGGGATATCGCTCTTGTTAGCAAAGAGGGATTAATCCACGTAGAAAAATGGCGACCATAATGAGGGAACTAGAGCTTAGTTTTCTTTATTTATTTTTATTTTGAATTTTGAAGTTTTCTAATTTTGACTTCTACGGTATGTTTAGGTAGATAAACTTAAAGATCCCTGAAAAATAAAGCTTATTATCTATCTTTTCCAAGTTTTTCCTTGTGCGGTTTTTAGCGAGGAAAAGCAGGTGCGGCAAACTATGCAAATTTTAGTCCAATTCAGTAGCATTGCCCACACTCTATTCCAGCATAAATACGCAGCCTAAAAATTTTTTGAAAAATTTAGAATTTTTCTTTTTTAAGAACCCGGATAACTTTGATTCTTCAAGTTTACCGATCCATTTACGGTCGTTAGTCTGTTAAGTTAATTAGGTGTTTTGAATCTTCTTTTTTTGAGAAATTCTTAATTTTATTTCCTTTGGTCATTACTTCGAGGTTTGTCTCGATCTCTTAACAATTTTACATGCAGGTGTTAATCGCCTTTGAGTGTTTTTACATTTTGCAGCCTGGAATTATCACCCAATTTTCTTTACTTACACTTGATTAGTTCCTTAGATCACATTAGTGAAGGAAAATAGTCGTGTTGTTCTTTTGCTGATTGTAATCATCTTGTGTTTGAAAATTTTGTTGCCTTTGTTATTTAATGATTTTAAAATTCTCATTTGATATGAGCTGAAAATTGTGCATAGAACCACATTTGCATATTTTTCGCTCTTGAATTGCGCATAGATTACAATTTGTATAGTTTACATTATGGAAAGTCAACCATATATTTAGATCCGTTTCTTTGATTTGAATTTACATATTTTTATGCTTTTAAAACATAGAAATAAAAAATTGTTTTGAATGATTAGCATTGATTTTCTTGATGAAATTAGTGCATTAGAGATTTTTTTTATATTTTCTCTTAGCCCTCAATTTTGAATTCTTGGAAGTAGATGAACCTCTCTCCTTAATTTATTTAGGATTCATGAAGTGAAAATATTAAATTATCACATTCGATTGCATTCGATTTTGGATCGAGTCATAACACCATTGGACCATATTCATTTAACCTTGGACTAAATACTGTAAAATATACAATGCTAAATAAAATTTATTTAGAAATTTTTAAATTTCTAGAGCTCTTCCACCAATCTATATTAGGCTATTTATTGTTAGGTTGTAGTTAGAATTTCCAAAGAAGTTAAAACAAATAGACGTATCTTGTGGAATGAAAAATTCCAATTTATTTCGTTGTGCTGGGAAGCTCATATTTAAAAAGAGGAGTCGAAGCATGAGATCATGTCGGACGGTGAGGTAATCGTACGTATCTCATTGGAAAAGATAGAAGATGTGCATAACACAAATGGTAAACCTTGAATTAACCATTTTTGAGGAGCGTGGGGTAACTTGTTGGAAAACCTCGGTTACCATGTCAAGGAGCCTTGAAGGAATTGAGCTTGATATTGTGCCCTTGCATGTGTTATATCGGATCGTAGACTATTCCCAAAGTGAATTTGTCTCCATTTGTGACCTTAGTGACCATAATATTTAGGATTTTTCCCAAGGTGACGGTGGAGAAGGTCCCAGCCTGGAGCAGACGTTGGCTGAACCACTTGGAATTTCCGGAGGGTACTCTTCAATTCAAGATGGCATAGTGGAGATAATTGCACCGAAGCTGATTCATTAAGCATGTTTTCGGGACATTTCCAACCATCGAGTTTTCCACATTAATTGCGACGTTGGATTTTATCACCAACTAGTGTTTTGTGTGGAAACATAATTTTTGTGTGTGGTTTGACTCTAGATTTGATAGCGCGTCTCCATTTTTTTTTACTTTTTAGAGACCTTAGGTGTGGATTGTGAATTTGAATTGTTAATATTTTTCCAATTGTTAGTAAAAATTCATGAAGTTGAATCTAATGGCAACTATTCCCGAATTCTGAAACCAAGGGCCCCTCTTAATGAGAATCCTAGTGCTTTTCCTTATGCGAACGGTATCTACCCCACCATAGGTTAATTATGTGGCAATCAATCCCATGTTTCCGATTCACAGAGTAAGCAAGCCTCTGCTATTTGCTTGACTTCCTTTGACTTAGATCTAGTAATTGACATGGTGAAACCTATTGTTGCTCATCTCTATCCCTATTGAGTCCCATGCTTGTCTGAGTTCCTTCAGTACTCTTCCTTTTGATGAAGACCTCTTGAAGGCCATGATCAGTGTGTCCTTGACATGTGTTTCTTCTAGTTGGAAGCCATGATGAGGTTCCATGAATGGTTATTTCTGTGTCAACCTCGTTAGAAAATGAAACAAGATTCCATGAGGATAGTTCCTTTTCTTTGTGTCAACCTCTTAAAAAATGAAACATGTATTTATGAGGAGAGTTCTTTACTTGTGTCAACCTCGTTAAAAAATGAAACGGAGTTTCCCATGAGAAGTTCTTTACTATGTCAACTCGTTAAAAAATGAAATAGGTTTCCATGAGGAAAGTTCACAGTACTATTTCAACCTCGTTAAAAAATAAAAACGGAGTTTTCCATGAAGAGTTCTTTTACTATGTCAACCTCGTTAAAAAATGAAACAATTTTCCATGAGGAGAGTTCCTCTTCTGTGTCAACCTTTCTAAAAATGGAACGGTTTCCATGAGGAGAGTTCTTTTACTATGTCAAACTCGTTAAAAAATGAAACGGTTTCCATGAGGAGAGTTCTGTTACTTTTTCAACGTCATTAAAAAATGAAACGGGGACCAAAGAGGATAGTTCTTTTACTATGACAACCTCATTAAAAAATGAAACAGGGGACCCATGAGATAGTTATTTTCCTATATAAAACTCATTGAAAAATGAAATAGGTTCCCATGAGGAGAGTTCCTATTACTATGTCCAACTTTGTTAAAAAATGAATCGGTTCATCATATTGGGGATTCTTTTACTATGTCAACCTTGTTAAAAAATGAATCAGTTCATTTTGGGCTTAATTCCTTATCTTGTGTCAAGATCACTAAAAATGAAACAAGGTTCCATGAGCATAGTTCTTTTCATGTGTTAAGCTCATTAAAAAATGAAACAAATCCTCTCCTAATTGAGTTGAGTATTTGATTATATCTCGTAAGTATCAAATTAAAGTATTTCATCGATCTCGTAAATGAACCTTCATTCCATCCAGCTATTAGTAACTAGTAGTCTACTTAGATGAATGAAATGAAGCTTGTGGAAACATGTGCTCTTGCGGGTTATGCTTAGGGGGCATTGAAACCTATCTCAAGCATGATTTTCCTTTGTTTCAAGCTTGTGTAAAAATGAAACAAACACACTTTCAAACATTGTTTTCCTCTATTTCAAGCTTGTATAAAAAATTAAACCTATCTCGAGTCCATTTCGATTGTATTTTCAAGACTCATTAAACTCATTAAAATCTGAGATTCTTTTGCTATCTTTCATTCTCATAAAACACAAGAAAATTCACGTTCTTTCCATATTTTATGTTCGTAAAATCAATTGAAAGTTGACAACATAGTACACTTTTTTATCTCTTTTGAACTTGTTAAAACTTACGAAAAAGCGAAACCATGGACTTCTCTTTTTAGCCGTTTTTAGATTCTTTAAAGATCACGAGCACTTGACTATTCGAACTCATTAAAATAAATGAATAGTCGCCCTGTCGATATAAGTTTACCCATTTTCCGGACGTTGACTATTTACGAAAAAGGTATGTGTTGACTAATCATAGTCGGTAATTTATACGATGCGTTATTTTATCCCTTTTGGTCTGAGAGACTAAATTTGCGAAAAATAACAACCATAGGGGATTTACTTATGTCTTTCCTTCTCACTCCTAAACTTGAAAAACGTCGAGTTTCTCTATCACGGACTCATTAAAATTTAACGATGAGACCTATCAATTACAATAGGACCGAACCACTCCTTCTTAGGGTTGGATTTTAATACTAAGATGGACTCATACGAAGGATGAGCCTACACAATCAAGCAAATGTTATCCTCCTCAAGCACGACAAAAATGAGGGTACTTGATCTTGGTGGGGGGGGAAAGAGAGAATAAGAATCAATTTTCACCCTTGTTTAAAAAAAAAAGCATGCCACTCTTGAACATGAAACATTGTCATGTATACACAGGTTGGGAAATCCTTTTTCTAAATGTTAATCAAACCACATTGAAATTCTTCGGTCGGTTTCTAGGTATTAGCTTTAGGTCATGTTAACCACATATGAAATTTTTGACAAGCAAGCAGGTGGCTAAAATGTTTTTGAGCCTTCAGAAATACATTTCCTCTGAAAACATATCATTCTTAAAGTCTCCATGTGTCTTTTCCCTTTGAACAATATTCACTTTCGTTTCCATTATAAAGTCGATGTTGTTACTGTGAAGAAGAATGCCCAAAGGCCTCAGCTTCTCCTTTATTTCACTCCCCACTGAGAAGCCCTGTTTCCAACACCTTTTCCCCTTCGAAAATTCCTCAAAAATCCCTCATTAACCACTCCAAATCTCCCTAAATCCTTTAAAACCTCATAATGTCTTTTATTTGGTCTTAAAATCCCTTATTCCCTCACAGAATCCCTCTTTTGGCCTTAAAAAGCACTTAATTTTAAGCCAAAATGCCCTTTTTCATTTGAGGTCGCAGCCCTTATTTATTTGACCCCTTCTCACTTTCTCTTGGGGCGCTAAGACCAAGCGCCCTGGCTCCTCTGAAGTGCCAATCGCAATCAGAAGTTTCCCGTGGGTGCATTTCCTTTGTTAATCAAAAGTTCTGATGTGAGAGAGCATTTGGTCTATTAGACTCAGAAGCATTACCAGCCGTTGATCTATATAAGATCTAACGGTGTGTGCTATCTCATCGGCATTTTTGTTGGGTATGTATTATATTCTTTCTGACACCCGGAAATTTTTTTTTTTTTGGTATGCGATCGCCTCCTTAAGTAGGCTCCCACCCATGTTTTGTGCATGAGTTTGCACATGGTTTTGGGGTACGATGGTTTTTGGCCCTGGTATTTTGTAGATGCGGTCAAAGGAACTATGGTTATGTTCTAATCCGAGGTTAATGGATTGGGGTTTATGTATGTGACATGTATATATATGTGTGTTGTAACATAAAATGAATATAATGAATAATCAACTTTGGTCATCCCGATTTGGGATCCGGGGGAAAAATCTTGCTCATTTATCATTTTTATGTTTTATGCTCTTGCTATTGTGCTTCATTATAAGATTCGTGTGTAGATAATTTACGTTCGAGGTTAAAACCTACATTTGGTATCGGGCCCATTTCGGCGCCTAAGGGGACGCCTTTATTCTTGGGGTTTCTTGGGCAGTAGACCACAGTCGGTGGGAGATGCGGGATCGATTCTTCTTTGTGAAAAGAAGATGGCGAGTGGCGAGAAAGATAAAGATCGAGAAATTTAATAGTCGAGCTTTAAGTTATGGAAGCTCAAGATGAAGGATCTCTGGGTGGTGTGTCCGGTGATCGCGGTAGATCAGTACTAAACCAACGGCAATGTCGGATGGTAGGCCCGGATCGGAGGCTAAGAGCACAGCGGTTGTGTGTCTCGGATTCAATATTGTTGAATGTATGCAGAAGCTATAGCAAAGAATTTGTGGGAAAAACTTGGGACTTTGTACCAATCTAAGTCTCTGGTGAACAAAAGATTTTCTGCGGAAAAAGGTTTGTATAACTTGAGGATGAAGGATGGAGACTCGGTGACGAACGTACGAACGCCTTCAATACGTAGTGATAGAGCTATCATCTTTTGATATTAAAATCTCAGATGAAGATAATTGAATCGATTTTTTGTGTTCTCTACCGGACTCGTGGGACGATGCAGTTGTTACTGTCATTGGCAATACAACTACCTTGAATTTTGATGACATTGTCCTACATTGTCTTGTCGGAGGAAATGAGACGGAGAAATATGGAGGGTCAAAATGGAGATGCACCTTATCTATACGAGGAAAGGTCCCAAAACGAGAAACAAGAATAAGGTTCGAGTGGGAGATCTAAATCTGAGGGAGATCCAAATCTCCTGGAAAGTTTGTAAATGTATCTTTGCAAAAATCTCTTAGAAAGGAAGGGCACTACAAAAAGGAGTGTAGATCTAAAGCTCACGAGAAAGGAAAGGGATCTAATGATGCTCATACCAACGAGCAAAAACCACCTCGGATAAAGGTGGGGATGTGTGTTGGCTTCTTCTTCAAGTACACATGTAGATCATCGTCCATGGTTGGTTGAATCAGTGCATCCTTTCATTTCACTCACCATAGGGAGTGGTTTTTTGCGAAGTATAAATATGATGGTGGTGATGTCTTCCTAGGGGATGATAGGAAGGCGAATCATCGGACGTGGAAAGGTCAAGAAATTTGTTCTGAGGTGGAAGGATTAGAACACTTCTTGGTGTTTGTCATATTCACACGTGTAGAAATCTAATTTACGTAAGCAAGATGGATGATGCAGTGCCTTAAAAACGATGTTCGAAAAGATGCAAGATGGTTCGGGGAGAACTAGTATTAATGCGGGGAGTTAGGCTTGGAACTCTATACAAGCCACAAGGTAAGGTATTAATGGAGTTATGCCGATTCTGTGGTTCTTGAAAGAGGAGTGGAAAGCCTAGCTATCTGCGGAGAAAAGACCATGCTATGGCATCGAAAGGCTTGGACATATTGGAAGAGGACCTTCGAACAACATAGAAATGGTAGTAGAAGGTATGTCTAATTTCTCTACGAGATTTTGATTCACCTTGAACATTGTGTATATGGAAGCAGAATCGGTGGATTTCCTTGGTGCTAAGAGGGCGAACAAGATATTAGAGCTTGTGCCTGCAGTGATGTGTTTGGACTGTGTCGGTTCCATCCTTTGGAAATTCGGTGTACTATGTTTCATTCATAGATGACTTCTCAAGGAATACATGGATATATTTCTTGAGGATTAAATCTAAAGTCTTGAAAAATTTAAATAATTTAAGGCTCTAGTGGAAAACCGAGACGAGAAGAAGATAAAGGTGCGAGGCCAGATAATGGTGGGGAGTTAACGAAGGAATTTGAAGAGTTACGTAAGAAGTGTGGTATAGCATGGTAGAAGACTACTCCACACACCTCGACAAAAAATGGAGTTGTAGAAAGAATGAATAGAACAGCGATGGAAAAGGAAAGAAGCATGCCTACGGTGATGCCCAGGTTAGGACAAAGAATTACGGGTAGAGCGATGGAGAGCGCATGTTGCATAGTTAAAAGATCACCTTCATCGGCGTTGGAGGATAAGACTCCACATGAGGTATGTGGATGTGGTAAGAAACCATTTCTTTCACATCTAGGAGTATTTAGGATGTAATGCATATGTACATGTTCCAAAGGAGAAAAGGACCAAGTTGGATAATAAATACGAAGGTGCATCTTTATTGGGTATAAGGATGGTTTAAAGGGTTACAAGCTTTGGAACCCAAAAACAGAAGACGTTGTACGGTAGGGATATTGGTGTTTAGAGAGGTGAAATATGTTGTTACACATGAAGTCCTACCAAAGGAACCTAAGAATATAGAGTTTGAGCTAAAGGAGTGATCGTCGAGACTCTACAACGAGAAGAAGACTTAGAAGAGGAAGAGCCACAAACTCCGGCTACGAAGATTAGCTCGGGAAAGAATACAACCGGAGAAAGGTATAGTCCATATAACTTTCTATTCAAATTTTCCTTAACTATAATTGATGATGATCCAAGAACTATTAGGGAGGCGAGTAGATTCAAGGATGAAAACTTCTGGAAGGAGGCCATGGTTGATGAAATGGCATCCTTGCACAAAAATGAGCATGGGATCTGGTGGAGTTTTTGTTTGGAGAGGAAGCTCATCGGGAGCAAATGGGTGTTTAAAAGTAGATGAATGTAGAAGGAAAGGTGGAGAAATACAAAGCTCGGTTAGTAGCAAGGTTATTCCAGTGTCGAGGAATTGATTTGGTGATATTTTCTCTGTTGCCAAGGTTACTTCTATTAGATTACTTTTATATGTTGGTGCGCATTTGATTTTGAGATAGAACGGATGGATGTGAAGACAAAATTTCTTCACGGGGATCTAGAAGGAGATCTACATGAAGCAGCAGAGGAAGGATTTATGGTGAAGGTAAGAAAGAACTAGTATGCGGAGTTGAAAAGTCTGCGTATGGGTTAAAGAAACGATCACCAAGGATGTGGTATCGAAATCGATACCTATGCGGGGACATGGCTTCACCCGGAAGCAAAGGAGGATCAACTTGTGTTTATTTTAAATTAATTGGTGACCATGTTATTTATTTGGTCTTGTATGTGGATGATATGTTGTTGATTGGAAATGACAAAGAAATTATCCAAGATTTGAAGACCAAGCTTGTTCTCCAAATTCAACATGAAGGATATTAGTGCTTTACCGTATATTTTGGGCATGAAATTAAGAAGATCGAGGACGAAGAGGAAGCTCTGGTTAAACCGAGTATGTCGAGACTATATTACGGAAGGTTCAATATGCGGGATAGTAAAGCGGTGAAAGTTCTACATTCCTGTGGAATTGTAAAACTATACGGTGAACAATGTCCAAGACACAAGAAGAAGAGGAGGATATGTCCCATGTTCCATATACAAGTGCGAGTAGGTAGCCTAATGTATGCAATGGTTTGTACTAGACAGACATTGCACATGCGGTGGGAGTATTGAGCGAGGTTTATGTCAAAACCGGGGAAGGAGCATTGGACGACGGTGAAGTGGGTTTTTAGATATGTACGTGGCACTGGTGATTATGGATTGTGCTACCGGGGAAGACCCGAGGATTGGGAAAGAATGTTGGACATTCATGGTTTTGATGCGGTAGGTACAGGAGATGCGGACAAGAAGATCTACAAGTGGGCATGTGTTTAAGCCTATTTGGAGGTGCGATCGGTTGGATGAGTAAAAGGCAGGTCTATAGTGGCACCTTCAACTACGGGCGAGAATACATAGCAGCCACTCATGCAAGCAAGGAAGCATTTTTGTTGCGAGAGATTGTGTTCAAGTTGGGGTTGGTGCAGTGAGAGAAAAGCTATAAGGATGAAACATGATAACCAAAGTGCAATTTTCTTGGCTAAAAACCACCTTATCATTCAAAGACAAAGCATTGATGTTCAATATCACTTTGTTAGAGATATGGTTTGAAAGCTAAAGAGGCTGTTCTTGGTAAAGGTGGACACTTTGAAGGTGTTGCGGATCGTGTGAAGTACGTAGGCACTCGAAGTTCTCTTCTTGTAGAGAAACAATGGGTGTTGAAGGTGGCCCAATGACTAAGCTCTCCTGTGGCCCCATTGTGGAAAGAAACAACAAGTGGGAGAATGTTGGTATGTGCTATATTCTTTCCATAACTAGCCCCATGTATTGTACGTTGCGGCGCGACGCCCCACGACAAAAATGTTTTGGTATGCGGTCCCACTCACATAGGCGGACCCACCCATGTTTGTGCATGAGTTTCACATGGTTTTGGGTACAATGATTTTCGGCCCCTGGTATTTTGTAGATCCGGTCGAAAGGAACTACGGTTATGTTCTAATCAGGGGTTAATGGATTGGGGTTTATGTATGCTTCGGCATGGATAGATATGTGTTGTAACACTAAAAGGAATATAATAGAAAATCATTGCAATTAGTTCGTTTGGGATCCGGGGAAAAATCTCTTGTGTTTATCTATTTTATGTTTTATGCTCTCACTATTGTTTATTTTCTGTTATAAAATTCGTGTGTAGATAATTTTTGTTCTGGTTAAAACCTACGGTCCCTCCATTACACCTCCGATTACAATCTCCACCATTGATTCCTAGGTAAATCCAGTGGCCATCGCATCATACATGATCGCCAATTGCAAATTTTTAAATGTGCCACTTTTGTTTCCACTGATTGGATCCTGACGTTGAATCCCAGAACCAATGGCCATGATTGATCTCATCTCTACCATCGATTCCGTCCAGAAACGACCACGACAATTGCAAGTTCAAAACTCAAGAGTTTCGTCCCCTCCCTCCCTTTGCTTGCGATTGATTTCCAGATTGATCACTTTAGATCCAGCAACCCTATTTCCCTGCTCCCACTCGTTCATTTAACCCTTGGTCTTCCTCTCCCTCTTTAATCTGACAGTCATTCTTTAGTTGTGGTAGGATCTATCCTGCTTTTGACTCCTTTACCCAAACACTAGTGCACTTTCCATATCGCGCTGGCTCTGTTGTCCCAGATATTTTCACTCCCACTTCAGTCCTGAGAGCATATCACATGAATCTCATGTCGGGCTTTAACGTTTCAAAATCATGCGATGAAGGTGTTTTGTTTGCCACGCATCATGCGGTGATGTATATGACGTTTTTTTCAGATATTTTGCAAAACCATTCTTTTCTGACTCGACACGGTAGTTTTTACCTTCTAAACCACCTTCCTCCACATTGTTCCTGACACTCCATCATTTAATCTTAGCCATCCAGATTGATTACCTCCTGAGATACAAGGTCAAGCTAATTTCCCTGCGGGTCCCAGGTCCCACCACCGGGCGCCCACTTTCATTCATATTTTATCATTTCCCTTTGTATTTTCCCAAAGTTTAAGCCTTTTTGTTTTACATTAAAGGCCTATTTTCTCAGAGCTAACACCTTACCATTAAATCGACCATTGATCATATGCCTATCCAATCAGAGTATATGACCCTCCTCGCAAGACGTATAGTCATCCTTCCACCATTCTGCTGTGATTTTCCTACATTTTTTGACCTTTTAGCCACCATTCCATAGGCCTCAAAGCATTTCTCTACCACTTCCCCTAGATTTTTATAACGGAGTTTGTTGCATTTGTGTAGGGATTACGAGTGGAAAATTCACTCTGCCTCACGGTCGTAGCCCTTTTGTGATTCGATTAACGCAGAGGTAGCCATTTCAGCCACGGAAAAGTGTATCGGGAAGAGAGGATTAATGGTTTCGAGGTGTGATTTTGAAGGTCGCATTTTAATCCATGATTAAAGGACAAAGACAACAGATTAGATATCATGAAGATGATTAGAGGTTTAATGAAGCCTAAAATTTACATATAAAACCGTATATCATGTTATTACATCAACGAACATATTTACAAGAAGGACACCTTCCAACGGTGTTCTCCATGCCTCACCAGACTCTTAAAAGCCATTTTCAGCATTAAAACTTCACGTTTGTCGGTACCACGATTATGGAAATTTATGGGGAACACTGCATGCTACAGCCACTCTCTGCTTCGAGAAGACAATACGAGTACCAAAACGATCGAGAGAGACACAAGACCATACAGAGATACTAACAACATGATAAGGACTTCGAACCGGACTATAGAGTACAATGCGGATCCATTGAGCAGAATGGGCACGGATGTTGCCTCCACTCTGTGTTAATGGAGTCAATTTAATCCACATCTACTCCTGTGTTGTTCTCTGTAAAGACTCTGAAAGAACATATTGAAAAGGTTTTTGTAGTTAGAGGGATTCATTTATTTGTTAGAATGATTTATTGCGTTGGGAAGTAGCTTAGTAGTTTGTAATTTGGTAAGAATTTGGGAGGAGAATTTTGGAGTGTATCATCCCGTGATGCTCGATGTATGTATTGGTTTCCATCAATTAATCGAAATTTCACGGGATCCTGGTCTATATTACAGTGATGTTTCTTTTCTTATTACATTTAATAATGTTGTTCATATTTCTATGATAAGAATCGATAAATCATGCTTAGGATATACCCACATGGTACCCTAATGCCACTACTCTTCTTGTCTTTGATGTTTTCTACTTAATGTGTATCGAGAACAAATTCATGTAATTTGAGTTAAAGATGTTAGTCCACCCATGCTTACGTGTAGGTCGGGGTTTTGTTGCTTAGATGTTCTTGTTGGGTTTAGGCCGGAAGAATTGGGATGCGGGGATTCGGTGTAAGCCCTATCCAGCAGGGTCATCTTCCAACGATTGGATTTTCTACGTTCCTTGAAGGCACATTTGTCAAAAAGCATTGAAGGTTAAAAGCCCTTCTCTTGATCTTAGGCCTAGTTACCGTATTTAATCTTAACTCTTTTTTTCCCTTGAGAGTATCTTGAAGTAGGCATGGAGGAGTTAAATGACCTACGGCAGTCTTAAGATACCCTTTATTGTCTTCATTGACGGTTTCCTTTGAGTACGTCAAAGTAGGTACGGGTTAAATGATTTCGACTCGATCTCCGGACGAGAAATCGGGTTTCTTTCCTTCTTTCATCTTAACTCCTTAATGTTCCATTACACCATCTATCTAAATGATCCTTTAGTATAGATTATACACCCACATGGAAACCTTGGTTAGTTTTTTTTCAAAGTAATTCCCTTTCTCTTGTTCCATGGCCCAATGGATTGTCACTTTCTTGACCTATATTATTTTTCGAAACATCCTACTACTTTTCTCTTTATTCAATTTAACCTTCCCGTTGGCAGTCTCGACCAACCCAACAACCAACCAAATCATTCAAAACCTTTGTGCTTATGCTAGCCTAATACTCATTTTGAGCTTTCAAAGATATATCATTCTTTTCGGAGAGATCTCTAGATCCGGGAGGGCTAGATCCTAGGGTCCCAAAGCGGTTTTGATGTTTTCTGAGTCTTTTGGTCTTGCCAATGCGGCCAAGGCTCTTTGGAACCCCAACATAATGGCGACTCCATTGGGGAAAAAATAGAGAGTCCTTAAGCGCTAATATCTCGGTACGGTGTCCCATTTCGTCACCAACATGACAAAACTCACGGGGACAACTCGGACCAATGCTGCCCAGATTGGTATATCATTGCGTGCTAGACAACAACCTACTTCAAACATTCACATTCATCCACTGGCGACTCACACTCCCAGCCAGCCTAGAATAAATGATTCAACGGTAGAAGACTCACGAGGCTGGTTGAGAAGATGCAATGACTCTTCTTCTTGGATAGCACCAGTTGAGAGAGGCAAAGCTAGATGCTGTCGAATGGTGCAAATAGAATGGTAAACATGTTTGGTGAAATAAACAAGTGAAGGATTGTGAGGACTAATTTAAATGCAAATGTTTATTACCTGGAGGCCTTCGCACCTTTTCCGGAAAAGAACAAACTCAGGAACTTCTCTGATAGAAAGACATGTATGATGCTTAGAATATATAAAGAAGGTAGAAGCGAGAAAGTGATCGGGAAGCCCTTGATTTCCTACCTATGTCTTGTACTATGTTGACAAGAGAATATCATGACCTAATGGCGAAGCCAATAGGGAATCTTTCCCTTTGAGGAAACAAAAGGAGACCACATAGAATATGAAGAATGCGATGTGGAAGGAGAAAGAGATCAGGAAACATCGGGAAATCCTCAAGGTTTCCACCTTTAGCACGAGTGAAGATTCCATAGAAGAGGCCCAAGAAGACATCCGGCCCTCAGATCGGTGTACAAGAAACAAAGGGCTTGTGTGCTGTCTATGTTAAAAAATACATCCTCCATTGAGAAGAAGATGAATGAATATTAAACATACGTCCACCTACGAAATATTTTATAGAACAAATACACCATTTCTCATTCATCTAATGAGTTTGATGATACGATTTAGAGGACTCCTCTGTGGATCGAGATGAAGAAAGACTTGATGAGAATCGATGGGAATTAATAATTGGTAACATTACTTACGGTTATGATTTTCCTATTTATGATACGTTTGATGATGATTGTTTCCAAAGGGAAGGCGCGAGCTTGCGGGACCATCATCCGGTATAATCATGGGAGGAGGATCGGGGCCGGCCAACTCCGGAGAAGCAATGAACCAAGTCGACCTATCTATGACAACGATGAAGAAAGTTATGAAAGCCTAGTAATATATGAGGATTCATTGAATTTTCACTCTATTACACCTCATATCATCGATCCTCCTTTCGAAGGATGAATAAGAAGAAAAGAAGATATTTTTTTGAGCATGATAGAAAATGGGAGCTTTCTCTTGAAAAAAGAGGAAAGCGATGGGAGAAATGTCACCCCTGCTAAAAAACACATGGATCTTTTCACGAGCTCGGCCCACGAGAGCGGGAATATAGGAGGCTCAGACGACACAACTTCTGAGATATGATGAGTCCTCCGTTCGGATGATGAATAAAATGAAGGAGATTCTCTTTCTCGAAGAGAGTCTTGTCCTTGATCCAGTGGAAGAAGGAGAAATCCTAGTTGAAGCCTACCTACCAAGTATTCACAACCGGGTATCATTTCATGATCCATATGTTCTATTTCTACAAACATTTGAAGAAGTATCGAAAGGTATTTTGGCCGACATGTTGCGGACAACAATAATTTTTTTAAAAATTTGTTGGTGGGAACAAAGAGAATGGGAGTGGCCACACTTATGTAGCATGCTCAAGGAGATGAGTAAGAAAGACCGATCATGGGATCATTGATGGTAGTTGTATTAGAGAAGGAACGTTTATAAGCTAGACTTGTAAATATTCCAAGTTAGAGTAGGGTATTAGGTAGGAAAAGCTAAAGAAAGCTGTTGTGGAGAGCATATGATCAGTTGTTTTAATTTTTGCAAAGTCTAGCAAGCCGGACAGTCTAATCCTGACAAAGGCATTTTCAATTTAAATGTTAGAATGTAGAGTAGAAATGTTAGACGAGTTTAATCCTAGCGGATATTAGTTTAGGTAGAGAAACTATGAGTCAACAGTTCTGTATCTGGTCTCACGGAGAAATAAAGGGTAAATTAGAATGAGTTTATTTTCATTTTGTTTGTAAAAGTGATGATGTAAAGAGTCTGCCAAGTCCAAATGCACCAGAAGAAATTTTTTAGGACAATAGTATGGGTAGGTAGTTGTTTGGGAAGTATTCTTGCTAATATAATGTCTTCATGATTGTGAGTTGATCTAAATAAAATGAATGTGTCAAGTACACGGCAATATGGCCTACTCGAAGATTATTCTCTGAATTCTTGACACCTTCAAGAAGATGCCATCCCCATGTGAGTACTGTTAGCCACCTATGAGTACGGCAAAGCAAATAGGTGGCTAAAATGTTTTTGAGCCTTGAGAAATACATTTCATACGAAAAAAAATGTATTCTTTAAGTCTCCATGTACCCCTTTGAAAAATCTTACACTATTGTTTCCATTATAAGCGTGCTATTAGCAAGAGAAGAATGCCAAAAACGACCTCCATTTTCCCCTTTATTTCACTCCCACCAAAGCCCCTATTTTCATCACCCTTTTCCCCCTTCGAAAATTCCTCCAAAATCCCTCATTAACCCTCCAAATCTCCCTAAATCCCCTTCAAACCTCATAATGTCTTTTATTTGGTCTTAAAATCATATTCCTCTCTCCAAAGTCCAATTTTGCCTTAAAAAGCACTTAATTTAAGCCCAAAATTCCTTTTTCATTTGAGGTCTTAAGCCCCTTTCGGCTAAAATGACACTAAACCATACGTTAACGATCAAATGGAAGTTTCCCATGGGTACGTTTCCTTTGTTAATCAAAATTTTCAATAGAGAGAGCATTTGGTCTGTGGAATCGGAAGCATTACCCAGTGGTCAGTCTATATAGGATCTAACTTGATGCATTGCTATCTGCCATCCACTCATTACCTCCAGATTACAATCTCCACCATTGATTCCCGGAGTGAATCCAATGACCATTGCGTCACGCCTCAATCGCCAATCGCAAATTTTTAAATGTGCCCCTTCCGTTTCCCGATTTTTTGACTCTGGATGGATCTGACGTGTGATCCAAGACCAATGGCTAGGATTTGATCTCATCTCGTTTTCGATTCCACCTTAATCGACGACACGATGTAATCGCAAGTTCAAAACTCAAGAGTTAAACCTCTGCCTCCTCTTTGATTGTGATTGATTTCCCACCATTGATCACTTTAGATCCAACGACCCTCTTTTCTCCTAGCCCATTCATTTAACCCTTTGCACAGCTCCCTCTTCCCAATCACGACCATCCATTCTTTAGATCTAATGGGCTGGGATCTAACCAGCTTTTGACTTTCCACTACCCGAACGCCGGTGCAATTTCTCATATCACGCTCCTCCGCCATCGATATTTTCGCTCCACATCCAATGGTCGGAAAAGCATGTCGCGTAGATCTTGTGTCTGGCTTTAACGTTTCAGATCACACGATGAAGGTGGTTTGTTTTTTGTATCATCCGTACAACGATGTATATCGTGTTTTTTTCGGCAGATTTTGCAAAACCATTCTATGACTAACGACACATTGATTTTACCTTATAAACCACCTTCCCCTCCTTGCATTTTTACGCAACCTCCATCATTTAATCTTAGCTAGTTCATGATACTTCACTGCCAGTCCGCGGTCCAAAGCTAATCACCTTCACTGTCGGGTCCCACCACTAGAGGCACCACCTTTCATTCATTTTTTATCATTTCCATTTGTATTTTTCCAAAGGTTAAGCCTTTTTGTTTTACATTAAAAACCTCTTTCTCTTGGCTAACCTACCTTACCCGGTAAATCCTGATGGTTGATCTCATATGCCTATCCAATCTGACGATCTGCGACCCTCTTCTGCATAGAACCTTCATCAAGTCATCCTTCCACCATTCTGCTGTGACTTTCACCTATTTTCATCTTTCATCCACCGTTCCATAGGCCTCCATAGCATTTCTCCACCACCTCCGTGGTTTTTTATAACGAGGTTTGTTGCATTTGGGCGGGGATTATGAAGTGGAAAATTCCTCACCCTCCATAGTCATAGCCATAGTGATCGATTAATGAGTAACCATTTCGCGGTGGAAAAGTGTATCGGCAAAGAGGACAAGGTTTTACGCTTGATTTTTAAGATTTAATGTTTTTAATCCCATGATGAAGGACAAAGGCTCTTAGTTAGAGATCATGAAGATGATTAGAAGTTTAATGAAGCCTAAAGTGCACATGAAACAATCCATATCTATGTTATTACATCAAAAAAATGTATTTTCTCGAGAAGGACACCTTACTGTGACATTCTCCATGCCTCCTCGAGCTCTTAAAAGCCATTTTAGGCGACGAAACTTCTAGGCTATCGGTACCACGTTTAGCAGAACATAAGAACACCAAGGAATTTCTAGCCACATTACTTTCTTCGAGAAGACAATACGCTGATACCAAACGATCGAGAGAAGGGCTTCAAAGACCATACTGAGAAGATGCGACAACATGATAAGGACTTGAACCGAATACGAGTACAATGCGAGCCATTAAAAGCGAATGGGCACGATGTTGCCTCCACTCTATCTTAATGAGTCAATTTTAATCGCATCTACTCTTTATTCCATTCTCCTGTCTCCCGAAGAACATATTGAAAATTTCATTGTTGTTGTTGTAGTTAGAGGGATTCATTCGGCGGTAGAGCAGGTTATTGGGGAAACTAGCTTAGTAGTTTGTAATTTTGTAGGTGGGGAGGAGAAGTTTGGATTGTATCAGCCATTGATGCTCGGTGTATGTATTTGGTTTTTCACATCAATTAATCGAGAAATTTCACGGGATCCTGGTCTATATTACGGGTGATGTTTCTGCTCTATTTCATTTTAATCATCACGTGCATATTTATGCGATACAAATTAGTAAATCGAGCTTAGGATATACCCGCATGGTACCTAATACCTTGCTCTCTTGTCTTTGATGTTTTACGCTTAATGTGTATCGAGAACAAATTCATGTAATTTAACCGATTAAATATCTTTGTTCCAACCCATGCTAACGATGTGTGAATTACGGGTTTGTTGCTTAGATGTTCTTGTTGGGTTTGGCTGGAATAATTGGGATGTGAGGATTCGGTATATTTTGTCCACTAGGGTCCTTGCACAATAGATTGGCCTTTCTAAGATCCTTGAAAATTTAGGTGTCAAAAACATGGAAGGTTAAAAGCCCTTCTCTGATCTTAGGCCTAGTTACGGTAAATCTTAACTCGGTTTTCCCTTGAGAGTATCTTTGAGAATCGAGCCCCAGTTAAATGACCTCTGACACGATCTTAAGCTACCCTTTATGTCTTCATTGAGATTTTCCTTTGAGTATGTCAAGGGTACGAGGATTTAAATGATACCCGGCACACGATCTGGAATAAATTACGTTTTCTTTTCCTTCTTTCACCTTCACTCTTTGATGTTCCATTCCACCATCTATCTAAAGAATCCTTTAATATAGGTGACTGACTTGCCCTATGGAAACCTTGTTAGTTGTTTTGCAAGTAATTCCCTTCCAGGCTACATGTGATAGTTGTCACTTTCTTGACACTATCTTCTTTTACTTAGAAACATCCTACTACTTTGCTCCTTTTCATTTCCATTTAACCTTCTCGGTTAATGATCTCAACCAACCCAACAACCAACCAAATTATTCAAAACCTTTGTGCTTCATAGCCTAATATAATACCCTCATTGAGAGAAACTTTCAAAGATATATCATTATTTTCTTTATTGGAGAGATCCCTCTCACGGATAAAGGAAGATCTATAAATCCTAAGTTAAGCGATTTGATATCGTCTAGTCTTTTAATTCTTTTAATCTAGCCAAAACAACTGGAAGACCCCAACAAGGTCAAATGTTTGACCATCTCAGGTACGTTATGTGTTCAAGAGAGGTTCAAATAAACCATTCATTGCAAACATTTATGCCATTCATGTTGACCATCCTAAATTAGATCCTTGAAAAATATTTCTTCAAAACTTGATCTAATTGTTTCATCGTAGGATTTCTTGTGATAGATCACTGTGACGTACGACTCCTCATATAAGATTTATCTAGAATCCTACACTCGGTCTGTCGGATACGCATACCTGACGGTAGGTTTCTCGCCTTTGACAACGGAGTTGCATCATTTAAGAAAATTTGATGAATGATTTCTATGTGTGTTTGAGCTTAAAATCATTTCTGTTCTTCTTAGATTGTCTTTGGGTTACTTTGAGAGCCATTTGTCCATTATTGGTGGTTTTTCTCCACTTGTTAACGGTTCTGAATCAGTGGTTTCTATGTTAAACAACACAATCATTTTCTTGCACTTAAATTCATGCTAGTTTGAGAAGTGAAATAAAAACCTAGATCTAGTTTCCACCATCATTTTAGGGAGTTTTATTATTCTTGATACGATGGTACTTTCAACAGTAGATAGTTGATTGCACCTGCATGTCTACTTTTGATGTATCAAACCATATTTGTACCAAGAACATTTTATTTAGTTTGATACGATACATGAGATACCTATAAATAATGATATATATATATATATATATATATATATATATATATATATGTTATCACATGGAGAAATCCTTACAAGAAAAATATGTGGCATTATTTAATGTGGTAGGGAAAGTTCTGAAATTTGAAGACATTAGAGAATGCGAAAGTGTTTTAAAAATCTCTAGGTGCGAGGAAAAATCAAATTTCATACAAGAAGTACTAATAAAAATGCACATTTGTTACATAAATCCTTCAATAAACGCGCTATATGTACACAGTAAAAGCGTGCAATCCTAAAAGCGGCGGGGAATACTTTCAGAGGCCACAAGAGCACACTCTAGAACATTGATTCCCATGAATCCACCCTAAGGAAAAGCTGCCTAAGCCTCCTTAGGACATCAAGAGGGCACAAAGTAGATAAATGTAGCTGATGAATCACCCTCCTCTCTTGGGTCACTATCACAATTTTAGAGAGGAAGGAGAGATTTAATTCTCCTATCAAAGGCCACACGAGAGATGAACAGGCGAAGAGCACATTGTTATGTTGGCCAAAAATTGTCTGACAATACCGGCAATGCTTTGGATCGGAGATGGGGACTGAGTTTTTGTCCATCCAACAACTCCGATTACCATAATGAGATAGGGAGACTTTGCTGCCAAGGTAACAAGTAGAGCATCCTTGCATCGGGCTTAGAGCCCCTAGTTCTATAGGAGCCCATAGCAGTGGGTTTAGGTTTCTACATCCTCATTTCCTAGTAGCACTCAATAAGAGGACGTAAGTGTTTTCGTTTGGATTATTGAGTTTGCACAGCTCTATTTATAGCTTTTGTATTATTTGTATTAGTTGTATGCTTGAATATATGCATAGTTACCTATCTAGTATGTTTATGTTATAGGATGTTCCCTTAACTTGCTTGACTGATATATTTTATTCCTTTCACCAATAAATTAAGAGGTAAAACCACCTTAAGTTGGTGTGATTTTACATGTATGCACCAAACACACTAACCTTGAAGTTGACGAATCCCTGCTTTTATTTCCAAATTTATGTGGTTGTACCTTTTTACGGTTTTCTGTAAATGCATCATCTTCTTTTGTGTCGATTGGTACATTTACCTTCTCCTTCATTGTCGATTCTGTCTCAGTAATGATAGAAACAAAATAATTCAAAAAAAATTACATTGCGGGAATGCGAGTGCATTTCCCACGAACGGAGCACACCCAAGCCGCACTGAGTAGTATAACGTACGGAACATTACTGTTTGACACTTTAACATGTAAAAAAATAGAATGAGAAATATATCCAATATTTATCCTGTTTCTGTAGCAAAGTGCACAGTAAGCCCATAATACATGCACTTGACACTCGTTGAGGTACTTGCTTGACTTGCTAAACTCCTCTTAGCTACTTTTGGCGGGCTTGGTAATTGGTTTTATTTCAAGTTAATTTTTGCAAAGTTCACACATAGTCTAAGTAAGGGGGAAAATTAACTTGCATTCCAAAAAAGATTCATTATTTTCAAATTTAGGTACCCAAACACCTAGATAATTAGCCAAAGTAAAGTGGCCCAAGTCCACATGCTCTAGTTCCTTTTCTAGTGTAAAAGTCATTAGTTTAGTTAAATTTTTGAACTAGGATTTCGGGACTAGGATTGAATTGTCCCGATAAGCAAATTAATCTCTACTACCTTTTCACCTTTGATGATCGACAAGCATATCAACGCTCTCTATTCACTACTCACCATCTCCCTATACTTGATCACATCGATTAATTAGGAAAAATTGAAAGTGGCCCATGTCTGGCACATGTTTTGTTGACGAAACAGTAGAACATAGTTTAATAAGGGATTTTTTGAAAAATATCATCGCATATCCACACGTTCAAGCTATGTGCTCGTTTTACGTTTTACACATCAAACAATAAGAAAAACAAGGCTTACCTAAAAATAACTTAACAAAACTCACTAAATTCTCCCCATAGGGGCCACAAAAGGTATAGTCTAAGTTAGGATCGGGGGTAGGAATCAATAAGACGCTGATCATTCTTCATCTTCAAAAATAAGTTATCTATTTAGGGTGATTTCAAATCCGGCTATCATCCCACGGAAAATAAAACTCGAGCCGACAAAGACACGATTGAGGGTTAGGCTTAGGCACGAGTGCATGCGGTATCGGTTTCGACTACCTTTGGATACTTGATACTATTAATTGAACTACCAAGAAGCCCCGGGACTCAAATTCTCATGTGGGACAATGGTGCTTGGTGGCCAAAAATTAGGGCATCCTTTCCCTATAGGTGACGGTGCATGCAAGCCTTTAGATCCTCTACCCTTACCTTGGTGTATTTTCTTTGGGCGGGGGCATCGCCGGCTCTTACGGGACATTGTGCTAGCACTCACGGGATATATTCTCAGCGTTGTTTGAGTGTGTAAGGATGATTAGGTCTTCTAGGATTTGAGTATCAAATGAAAATACAGCAAAAAAATATATTTTTGATTGATTGATCACATGGGATTAATATGAAGGGAAAATTTATTTTTATTTTCACTTTGTTTTATGTATGTGATCGGAGATTTTCTTTGATTATTATTTCTATCCTCTCAAATATTTCTAAATCCATACGAGTCCGTACCGAACGATTTAACGGGACCTCGTCGATCTAGATGTCTTTTGGACCTCCCCCCGTGGGGGTTCGGGTCTTTCTCCATTTAGGCGTCGAAGACAAAGCTCTTGACACCATTATCGGTTCATCCTTTGTTGGGGCATCTTTAGTTCGAACCTGGGGTGGTCTCCTTGTTATCACTCGAGTTTTCCCCGAAGTTGTGTAAGAGGAAAGTATGCCCAAAGTGACACAGCCAACCTTTTAGATAGAATCTAGCCAATGCATCGAGAGGAGCTCTCTTTATGATTTATCTTTGTTCTTGAAAGGTTTAGGCTAGTTATAGATTCAAAGTTTGTTTTGGAAAATGGTGGAATCCACAAACTAAGGGCAGAGGTAGAACTTTCGGTCCATTGGGCTATGGAGTCGAAAGGATGGCTTTAATGGATTTCTATTCTAGGCACAAGATGGTATTACGGACGAAGATAGTTAGGCAGAGAACAATCCTTAAAATTTAAAGTGGATGGGATGGATCTGAAGGGATGGTAGCTTCTAGAATCTTTCACCATGTTGAAGAAAGAAGTGAGATGACTACAAACAAAGAGCAATGAAGGATTCTTTATTATAGTAATCAACAATGTTTTAAATTGTAAACGAACATTTAAGAATTCATGCTTATAGCTAATTTAGAAAACATTAAGAATAATCACATTTAAACAGTACAATTAAGCAAATTAAATTTCAATCTTTTATATACATTATTCAAAAATGGATATGATGGTATTAAAAACTAATATAAAATTTCGGACAAGAGTAGAAACACTTATTAGTTTGTAGTCCAACACATGAATCCTGCATGACAAGTCAGTCTTTCAAATCGTCATCCGACAAGCCACAGAACGAATTTCTCCAAAAGCTTTTATTAGAAAATCTCAATGTTACCGAGTAATAGAATCCACCCTCAACACTCTCTTTGAGGGTTTATTTATACACAAAATAATCTAAAACAATCTTACACTAGCAGCGATAACTGGTGACTTAAAGCAGTATTCCTGAGCAAACGAGAGACACGTGGTCTCGTGGATGGGAATAATGTATAGCTGAGAATGTCTTGTTCCTTTTAAGTGGACGTGTTGGAGATAAGTACTTAAAATAGGGCTTTGTCTTTAATCCTTGCGTATTTCTTTGACTTGTTGGATACTCTTTCTTCTGCGGATACTCTTTAACCTTTTCACACGATACTCTTTCATCTTTGTCTTCTGTTTTACCATTTACTTGATAGTAAAAATAAATTCTCATCTAGAAAGCAACCTTCTGGAAATCTCCAACATTCATGCCACCATTGATCATACCGCGGTATCATAGTTCTTGAGCTTTCTCGAAGTTTCACATCTTTGCTTGATGATTTATAAAAAGTGGGATCATTTTGAAATAGATACTGTTCATGCTCCGGATGAAATAAATTCCTCACTCATAAATACTTTTCCCGATTGGTAATGCGGGTTACGTGAGCTAGTAGAACTCTGGTATATTTTTACCATGAGCCTTTATTCTCTTCTCATAGGTTTCCAAGTCTACTATTTGATCTTACGTGAGCATGGGACTTGGTAACCCACTATACGATAGAGCTTGGAATTTTTTTCTGCGGTGTTGATGTCGACCAAAATGTACGTACACTTTCTTTCTAAAATTTTCATGAAAGTCCTCTTGGTGAAAACTCTCTTTGCTTCCAAAAGCGCACACCAGTCTTTGTCATCAATTCCTAGCAATGCAAAAGTTTGTTGTTTTGTTCTGGAATTCAAAAATTGAATGAGGCTGTGAGCACCACTCAGAACATAACCTCTTAATTCATGTACGGATTTCTATTTATTTCTTCTTGTGCTATCTTGACTAACTCATTTTGCTCAAAAATGACTTGAATCGAGGAGCCAAATATCCTTTATTAATTCAATGATGTTGCCCCAAAGAATATCATTTATTTCGTTCAGAGGCTTTTCAGTGAAAGATCTTTTTGCAAAGCCTCAGCCAATTTTTCCAATCTTTTATTTCACTGAGGTTGTCGGCGGTTGTCTTTTTAGATGTGTCATATTTTTCCTCAATTTTTTTCAATTGCAATTTTGTTTTCTTGGAGTTACGCGGCCTTTAATTTGAAAACTCTCATACATTTTATTAAGTCCTCGAGTTCAAATTAGAAGTGTTCACCGGGGTGGTTGTTCACCTTACATGGTTGTAGTACTGTTGTTGAAATCCTGCAGCAGGTAATTTCCTATTCCACTGCAATGCTTTTTCCAACTCCTTCTCTGTTTCATTTAGTCGCTCTTGTCATATTCAAGAGCAACTCCATCATTTCTTCTGTCAAATTGCTTTTATAACTACGTATGCGAGGGTGCCTGAAATTTTGACAAAAGTTTTATTTGTTTTCGAGTGCAGCTATATCATCCTCTTTCTTCTTTACCAATGCCTCAATACCTTTAATGTCTTTGGGATTGTGACCCAAACCAATGATTATCTCTTACAGAGATTTTGTTATTATCCTTGGCACGTGAGGAGGCCTTCTCAATCTTCAATTGTGCGGTAGTATTATTAAGGAATCTTGCAGCGTTAAGGCACTTACAGCAAGCATATTTGGTGAGTAGAATAAACCATTTCCCCTTTGTTTGTCTATGAAGCTCTATACGATCACGGGATGGATATCTTTTACTAAAACTTCAAAATTTGATGCGATGTAATCTGGCTATTTCGAAGTTGGCTTTGGTACCTTTGCTTTGAAGTGGCTCATCGGTATTTACCTTGTGAAAGATCAAATGCGACATCGGTCTTTCTTGATTATGAGGAGCCATCTTCATATCTTGATCATATACCTTCATTTTCAATGGATCATTCTTTGTTTTGATATTAATGAAGGTTCTTTTAATGTCTCCGATTATCTTGTCTTTGGCGGTCGAAGAAGATACTTAGGTGCTCAATTGCTTTTGTATCCCTTTCGGCTTATGTTTGTTTCACTTGCGTACTGTTTAACGACTATCTTCCCTACCATCATAAAATACTTCATCTATAATTTCTACATACGGGAGGTGGATCGGTTGTGTTTCTTAGTTTGATAAACTTGTGAGGCTCCTTTTGAAGGAGTGGGTATACGGGAGCTAGCCTCTTTTTCCCTATTTCACATTTGAGTGGAGTTTTGCATTTTACGGAACTTGGATGTGTATTGTGGTGTGGGAGAATCGAATGATTAAATTGCCTGAACTACATGGTTTTTACGCCATGACCAAGGTTTCAATAACACAGACTACGGAGTTCTTTTCCTTTACCCTTGGAGTTATAGCACTCTTGATGGAGTTTGTCTTCCTTTTATGTGCCTTTGCTGTGGAAGTGATGGCGAAGATGTGCCAATGTAAGTGCATTTGATCATACGTTTCTAGGTCAAAGTTCTTCTCAGCATCTTTCATCGTTTTATTCAATTTGTAAATCACTTTCTTCCTCAACAAGGTTCCTTCCAACCCATTCATCTTGATTTGCATATTGTTCTAGACCGGGAATCTTGTGGTGTATATATAGAAATGACTTATTCTTTAATCTTTTTTCACAAATGAAACCAAAGGGGTCATAAGGGACCCAACGGAAGGATGTACGGAACTTCTTATCTAATAGATTTTACGCTTCTCTCTCGGCTCTAGAATTGCGAATGAAAGGACCTAGCTGGCTTTTGATCCTTCGCTGTGCTTTCTTCTTTACATTGCAAAAATGGATCACATCTGAATTATTCATCTGTCTAAAGTATTCCAAAAGAAAAATTCTCATTGGTACACATGCAGGTAACTTGAATGGATGTAGTTCACATCCGCAAATCCTGAGCTCAGATTGTATAGTTTTAGTCTGATACTAATCCCCAACTTTATAACTCTTTGAAAATTGCAAGGTCTTTACAATTTCGATGCGAGGTACGGGGAGAAATTCACCCATTAACGAAGTGCCAACGGGATGTCTATAATCGATCAATGAATTACGAATAGGAGTAGGGAGAATCGGAAGGGAAAAATGAATGATGGGGGACCAAAAAATGACGAGACTTCAGGATTACCACATCGCATCAAGTTTACGAATAGGGAAGGGAGCACAATCGTGATAATATATCATGAGATGATAGATAGTAGGAGTACTTAAAAACTTTTTCGGTATCTAGCCTTAAAAATTGATCATGGATCTTGTTGGCAATGAAGGAAGCATAATCATATTTAATCTCGGGGTAGCCGGAGTAAAGATGGAGCGACAAAACCAAAGTTATCTCATCTGCATATTCTTGGTATTGAATCTAAGACGAAAGGATGTTATGTTTCTGTGACCTTCCCAATGTGTTGAAATAGTAAAAACCATAGGGGGAGCCCCTTTTGGGCGATGCCTAGGGTAACATGAAATGCGACTACATGGATTTTTAATTTCTGCAGGGTTAAGCCCCATACAGTTTTCTCAATCAATCCTTCTATGGATAATGGTGCTAATTCTTGATACGACTCAAAGTTTAACATAGCATTTATGGCACGGGGAGTGATAGGAAATAGAACACTTTGGTTAGGAGCTATTACGGCCCTCAGGTAACGGGATCATAGTTGGCATGTGATAATGAATGATTTCGGGGAAAATGAGGACGAAGGAATAAGATACCTTGGGAGATTAGTTCCCACAACCCTATAAGATCTTGCCCCTTTGAGTGTTCGTCTGCGGCGACGAAGCTCAAACGGGGACTTTCATCAAAATACGAGTCTTTTATTTGGAAATCTTCATCTATCGAGCAAATAGTCCAAATGCGGCGAGCATTCAATGGAGTGATATTTAGGCATTGGGACCTCCATTTTGGTTCTTGTGGATTCAAAATGGAGGTTTTACGTTCCTTACGGACGGGGACGGGATATCGAGAACGGAGAAGTGGAACAATTTGCGAGGTTTGAGAGGCAATTTCACGGGTTTAAAATCTTCGGGGAGAACTCGGCGATGATTTTTAACCACCCCACACACAACGAAAAGAACAAAAGGAAGGCGAGTTTACGTGTAGTCGGGGTGTAAAATGATAAATACTGTCTTTAGACGGAAAGCAGTTCTTTGACGGGTAATATTAGTGTCCCTTGAGGGGCGTTCTTGACACGAGCGTAGTGATTTTTGGGCGAAGTAATTCGATTCGGCCCGGGAAATTTTGAAAATCGCAGCGGGAGCAACGTTCTTCTCAGAATAATGAAAATGACTAAAAAACACGAAAAATGGCTTATTTACAAGTTAAAAGGGTTTTTTGTTTTTTTTCGAGGTGTGACGTCATGGTAGTACGGGATGACGTGTGCAGAGTCGGGCGGTAAGTGGTAAGCGGGAAGTCCCCGCACCGCTTTTGGTCGAGGGCGTTATTGATCGCGGGGGGAGCGATTCCATAGGATAATCGCCACGTGGATGGTTGACTATTCAGAAACCACCCATCCCCCGCTGGTTAAATTGCTGACAAGGGATGGGCAGCGGGATCAACGCTGGCCGTTGATCTGCGGGAGGCTGATCCAACGGCTAGCGCAATGGGAAGATGGGCGAAGGTTTCGCGTAGGCCCCGTCGTACTTTAAAACACTTTTAAATGTTTTTAATCGCTCCGGGGGATTTTTAACTGGCGGAAATAGTTATTAATTAGTCCAGATGACATAATTAATCCTATATGCATAATGAACAGGGTTGCGGCGGGGTTTGCTTAAGCGGAATGCCACGTGGACAGACCACGGTGGCACAAATCTTTCGCAAAGTTTTATTGATGTTTTTGGTATTAAACACACATATTGTATGTCTAACGTTTATATATATATTTTATTATATGATGAATTAATTAATACAATTATTTCACCATAAGGGCGAGATTAATGTTATAAAGATATATTTCACCAAAGGGTTTATAAGGCGGGGTTTTATTTTCAATGTGCGGGGATATAATACTTTGGTAAAACATTATAATAAAGGGGTTTTTGGGGTATATATAAAAAAAGGGAGTTATATACTTAGGAAAGGGTATTTCACTAGGGAGTTAATATAGTAGAATTAAATGTTAATATGGCAAAGGACAAGGAAAATCAAAATATCTTTGTACATCTAAGAAAGTGATAACTTGTGAAGTAAATTGCAACATTTTATCTTCAACACTTAAACTTAGAATAACAAGTTATTTTGAGGAATTTTATGGAATGTTGCATCAGTTTCCTAAGTAAAATAGGATTTTACTTAGGAAAAAGTTAAAGATGGAAGATAACAATGATGAATTATTTCAAGTGCTTAGGTCTTTTTTGATCATTAGGCCGAGGGTCCGGTCCCTCCAGAAGTCAAGGAAATGCCTTGAGCCCTTTTGATCTCCAAATACCTTAGTACTTTTGGGGGAAATTAGTAAAACTCTTGAGGGAAAAATGATGAGGGAGGTTAATGAATTTGACTTTGCTTGCTGTGATTTTTCAGTGTATTTCCTGCTTTAGTACTTGTGATGAAAGTAAATGATTAACCAACATGCAACAGCACCATTCATCAGATAACACTTTGCAGCACCATCTACCTACCCTATCTACTTAACACTACCATTTTCTTTTCTTTATTAGGGTGCATTTAGACTTGCAAACCCTTTTCAATCTTTTCCTTTTTACATAATAGATCTATCTATTTCTACCCTTATTACATCCAAGGGCTCAGATTAAACTGTTGAGCACCTTTTATTCACTCTACCTAGCTACTTATCCGCCAAGATTAAACTGTTTGGCTAGATATTTATTCTCTAATCTATAACATGAAATTGAAATATGACTAAGCCAAGTTTAAACAGTTTGACTTATTCATGAATTGTGGCAAAAGTTTCACAAGCTGCACACAATTGATTTATTACAACAGAGTAAAAAGTAGTGGCATTTGGATTTGCACACTTTCCTTGGTCTATTTTTGCTTGGGGTTCATTTCTTTCTCTTTTTGACCATTTTTATTCTTTTTACCCTTTGATCTTTCTTTTAGGGTATACCCTCTTTACATTTTTTAAATTTTTTTGATTTTTTGGTTTTCAAGAATATGGAACACCTTTGCTCAAGTAAGAAGGTTTGAACATATTCCATAATTCAATCAAGACAATCATGAAAGATGAAACCTATTGGTATAGGAGGCTAACACTGGCTCCACTTGGGGATGGCTTTTCCTTGTGGAAAGTCAAGAACAGCAGGTCAGATGCCTCAAAATGTCTTCAAACCGAAAGTATGAAATCTTCCTCCTTCTGGTAGCTTTATTTTACATATGATAGTGAAACTCTTGAAGCTCAGGGCCTTCACTTCGGGCTTCAACTTCCAGAATTCACCATCCAATCCAAACTGCATTAACAAGAAAAAAACAAGAAAACAATATATTATGTACAAGTTAGAAACATTAAAACACTCTAATAAATTGGATCAAAATAATGCTTGAGCATTCGACCATTGACTGGTCCTTCTTCAACTTCTGAATTGTCCAAGTCCTTCAAAAAGTAAGTGTTGTTTCCCTGCAAGGCATGAATGATATAAGGCCCTTTCCACAAGAAATCAAACTTTCCATGTTTCTCTTTTTCTTCTCTTCTAGAATCCCATCTTAGGACCTTGTCTCCTAATTGAAAATCCTCTGCTTTAGTCCTTTTATCAAACATTTTCTTTAGCTTTTCCTGTAAGACTTGTGATCTTTGGTATACCTCTTCTCTGGTTTGTTGCAGGTGGATTGTTTGATTAATTCTTCTTTGAATGTCATCTGGCTCCACTTGAGCCTCCTGAAGTAATTTCATGACAGGGATTCCTAAAGATGATGGGAATCTTGCTTCCAGACCATAAACTAACTCATATGGACTAGTCCCAATGGATTTCTTAGTTGTAAGTTTGTCTGCCCATAATGCATTGGTCAGTTTCTTGTGCCAGTTCTTTTTATTTTCCTCCAACAATTTCTTAATGATATTGATCAAGCTCTTATTGGAGGATTCTGCTAGTCCATTACCCTGGGGGTAATAGGCTGTTGAATGGCCTAAAGTAATATGATATTTATGGCAGAAACTAATCATTTTCTTTGATTTAAATGCAGCAGCATTGTCTGTTATAATCTTTTCTGGACATCCAAATCTTGAAAGTATGTTGGTTTTTAGAAACCCTATGATTACAGAATCATTGGACTGTCTACATGGGATGGCTTCAATCCATTTGGTGAAATAGTCTGTAGCAGTTAAAATCCATCTATGTTGCCCTGAAGAAGGGGGGTGAATTTCTCCAATAAAATCTAATCCCCATTGTTGAAAAGGTCTTTCTGTGGAAACTGGTTTTAAAGGCAGAGGTAACAATTTTCTTTTACCCTCAAATATCTGACACTTGTGACAACTTGTTACAAATTTCTTTACATCAGAAAATAATGTTGGCCAGTAAAAACCAGCCCTTAAGATCTTGTCTGCAGTAGATTTCCAGTAGAGATGTCCTCCACAATCCCCTGCATGAAATTCATTAAGTACTTTATCAGCTTCATCTTTTAAGAGACAATTCAATAAGATTCCTTCATGTTTTTTCCAAAATAAAGTGCTATCTAAAATACAATATTTCAAAGATGTCATTTTTAAAAATCTTTGCTTGGTTCTGGACAACCCTGGAGGAGCCTGCAGGTTTAATAAAACATGAATAATATCAGTATACCAGGGTGAATCTAAAAAGGCTTGACTGATCTGAGGAGTCGCCATCTCCTGCTCGTTATCCAGTTCATTGATGTTTAAGGCTTGGCAATTGGTTTCTGTCATAAGTTGTGCTAAACCTTGGCCTTTTATCAGTTTTGTTGGCTTAATCTCAATATCATATTCCAAAATGGTAGCTATCCACTTACCTCGTTTACCTTCAATGCCATCTTGAGTCAAAATATCTTTAACTACTGCATTAGGCACATATGCTATCACATGAGAATATAATATGTAAACTCTGAAATCTTTGATTGCTTTTACCAATGCGAAAGCCTGTTTTTCCATAATATTGTATTTTAGAGATGCATCCCTCAGTGCTTTACTAAAAAATGCTATTTGCTTTTCACACCCTTGGTCATCTTTTTGAAGTAAAACAACTGCAACAGTATGTTCAGAAGCAAATGAAAAAATAATAAAGTCTCTATCAAATTTAGGACTGGTCAGAACTGGTGTCCTTGTTAAAGCCATTTTAATATCCTCGAATGATTGTTTGGCTTCTACAGTCCAGTAAATGCTTGAATCTTTCCTCAACATGTTAGTTAATAATCTAAGTAACTCTGCTAGACTAGAAATGAATCTTCTCAAGAAATTTATTTTTCCTATGAATGCTTGCAATTCTTTTATGTTTCTGGGGTGGGGTATTTGCAAAATTGCTTGAATTCTTTCTGGATCAATCCTAATGCCATATTTAGAAATGATATGCCCTAAAAGCTTTCCTTCTTCCAAACCAAACAATGACTTCTTAGGGTTTAAAGAAATTCCATATTTTCTGCACTTTATAAATACTTGCCTTAGGTGATCTAAATGTTTTTGATCTGTCTTAGAAAAAACAGTTAAATCATCTAGGTAAATAACCAGAAAATCATGTATCTCTTTAGCAAAAGCAATGTCCATTGCTCTTTGAAATGTAGCTCCTGCATTCTTGAGCCCAAATGGCATTTTAACATATTTAAACGTACCCCATGGTGTCGTGAATGCTGTTTTATCCCGATCATCAGGATGAACCAGAATCTGGTTGTACCCTGAAAATCCATCCAGTAGTGATATTCTCGAAGATCCTACTACCCTTTGCAGAATGTGGTCCATTTTCGGCAGAGGATAGTTGTCTTTTAAAGACACTTTATTCAAATTTCTTAAGTCGACACACAATCTAATTTCTCCTGTCTTTTTTCTTGTTGGTACCAAGTTAGAAACCCATTCTGAGAATCTGATAGGAGCTATAATCCCTGCTTCAAACATCCTTTTGATTTCCTTTTCAATTGATGGTAATAAAACAGGATTAATTCTCCTAAGCTTTTGTTTAAACGGTTTCTGGTCAGGTTTCAAAGGTATAGTGTGTTGAATGATGGAGGTATCATAAGATTTGAGGTCTTCATAACTCCAGGCAAAGACATCCTGGAATTCTTTTAATAGTTCAACATATTTAACCTTCTGATCTTTTGGAAGAGATTTGGACAACTTAACAATTTTGGGATGTTCTGGTGTTCCTAAGTTGCATTCTTCCATATCAGCCTTAACAGGTTCCATTTTAGGTTTGAATGGAATATCATTTGAGTCGAACAGATCTTCCAAAGGTGTTAATCCTTTGGGTAATTGATTATCTTTTAAATTAATGATTTCTGTGTCATCATCTATGATCTCATCAGATTCCATGTGTTTCAAATTTTGCATGTCTTTTTCAGTGAATGTGGTTGGATGCAGCATATGAATGGCATTTTCTCTTGATATTTCCATTTTTTGTTCTTTTTCTTGATCAAATTCATCAATAGTTATGTCTTCATCTATATTACAGTTAGAAAACTCATCCTGAAGTGTCAAAAAATTATTGATTTGATTGTTATTCACAAATACTTGCCAATTCAAAAGATTGTCTGGTATGGTAGGCCTGTGCCTAATCTCAGCTGAAAACTGATGATTGGGGTCAAAAGGTAACTTGCATGTACTAGCAAACATTGCTAAACTGTGGGCATGCAGATTTTGCTTCCTGGGAATCTTGGCAAGTTGAGCTTGTAGAAATGTGTTGAGAATCTCTACAACTGTCTCTCGGTATTGTTTTAGTCTCATGTCTTTTGTTGCACATTCTCCTTTAATCTGTTGGATGATTAATTCAGAGTCGCCTATAATTGATACTCTGATACCCCCTAACTTCTTGACATGTTTAAGCCCTAATAAAAGAGCTTCATACTCTGCCATGTTGTTAGTGCATTTGAAATTTAACCTATAAGCATGACCCTCTGCATGATTGTTCTCTACATTGTGTAACCAAATCCCAACTCCTGCCCCTAGTCTGTTTACTGAGCCATCAAACTCTAAATGCCATAGAATTTCATGTTCATAATCTTCATCAATTGTTTTAACGTGTTTTTTGACAGGAGCTAGTTGTTTAGTTTTTTCATATCTTTCTTGATCATCTGGTGTTTCTTTGTTTTCCGAGATTTCTTCAATTTTAACAGTGGTTTTGTTTATGGTTTCCAACTCTGGAGCTTCTATTTCAGTAGGAAGATCAGACTCAGCATTGTATAAAATAAAAGAATCCATGTCAGAATGTACAGAGTAAACAGGGAAGTTTTCAGGCTTCTCATGGCTACTCACTAAGTACTTCATCAAGGTTTCTCTATATAACCTTTTAGGCTGACCAAATATTGAAATAGTTGCATAAGACATGTCTAGTTGAATAGATCCTCCAAGTTTAGCACCCCAAGATCTAGACAATAACATACCATATTTAGGTGGAATATCAGCAACTACTATGTCCATTAAAACAGACTTAGCAGGGTATTGGACCAAAGTGACACACAGATCTTTAATCAAACCTAAACATTTTACCTGACTAGAATCAAATGAAAACAAATATTTGTACGGTCGGGTAATATCCAGATTCAATCTTTCCATTACTGCTTTTGGCATCAAATTGTGAGATGCTCCAGAATCTAGCATTGCATTATGGAGTATCTTATCATGAACATTCAAGCTTACATAAAATGGAGGAGTTCCTCCACTTTCTGGTTTGCCATTAACCTCGGGGCCAAAAAGAAGTTTGGGTTGATCATCAAGAATGTTTACTGAATCATCCAATCCAGTAATGTTAATGTTTAAAGACTTGGAAATCTGACCCCTATAGACATCATGTTTAGCCAATTCTGATAAAGGAACAGCTATCTTGAGTTTGCCTATTTCAGCCTCTAGATTAAAAGGTTTTTCCGTTTGAGTTTTCGTGTCTTGCACAGTTGGGTCTTCTCTGTTTTTTGGGTCTTCAATGTTTTTCTCTTTTTCATGAATGAAGTTTCGTTTTGAAGATGTTTCTGGACTCACTTCTACTGTTTCTTCTACATTTTCTACTGGAGGAAAAGTAGTAGATTGTTGTTTATTGATTGGTTGGTCATCAGAGACATCCTCGATTATTGGATTTGAAGAATTGGGATTTATCCTAGACAAAATTTGTATTTGAGGACTGTTTTGTACAGGGGAAATGTTTTGTACAGGGGGAATGTTTTGTTTACCTTTGGCATTTTGTTTTGTAGTTTTCTGTTTATTTTTCTCTGGTACATCTATCCGTCTACTTCTCAAGTTGTATTGTTTATGAACCTCGTAGATTGCTGTGTCATAGCCTTCTTTGAAATCAAAAGTCTCACCTGAACGAGTTTGGAATGTTTCACGGATATGATTCTCTTGATCATCCTGGGATAGGAAGACTTCTGGTTCATCTTTGTCCTCATTGACATTGTTTATTTCTACGTCTTCTGTGGGTTCTTCAGAGGTTGAACCTTCAACAAAGTTTTCTTGGAAAGGTGGTCTAATGTTTTGATCAGGGACATTCTTTCCAATATTTTGATTCAGATTCCTCCTAAAGTTTGGGTTTCTTGCAACATTATGGTTATCAGTAGAAGACTTTCTTTCAATGGTTTCCACTCTGTCACCTAATCTTTCCATACCTTTAATGATTACATCCAGCTTATTTTCAAAAGCGGAAGGTTCTTCATTCATAGGCATTCTTCTTTCTGCCCTAGCTCTGGCTCGTTTTTCTATCAGATTTGCTTCTACACTCACCACTATGCTTTGCATTTCCTCTAGTGTTTGTGGAGCTCTTTCCCTGAGGGAATAAGCTATGTCAGAGTCAAAACCATCTGGAAATTTAACCAACACGTTGTTGGGTGGGGGTCTTAGGTTTAGAGGAACCGCATTATACGATTCATTGAATCTTATGATATAATCCTGTACGGTTTCGTTTGGTCTTCTCCTTAATTTTTCAAATTCTGATAGGATCTGGAGAGGATCCTTCTTTTTCTCCCATCTGTTCAGGAATGCTCTATACAAAGCTTCTAGATCAGCAATACTGTTTGGGGTAAGAGCCCTAAACCAAGTTCTAACTTCTCCAGTAAGACTTTGTACGAAAATTCTCATACGGATATTATCAGTATCAATCTCATAAAACTCAAAGTAATCTGTCATCCTTTTGGTGTGTTGTTGAGCTGTGTAAGTACCTGATCCATCAAAAGGTGTGATCTTACTTTGATAATCCTGAGGTAAATCTGGAGGGTTGGCTGGTAACTGTAAAGGGGCATATCGATTGGCCATTGGAAGATAAAGTGGAGTGACAGGAGTAGCCGGTCTAGTAGGAGGAGAAGGTGGTCTCACAGGAGGAGATGGAGGTCTAACAGGTGTTTGAAAAGTTTGATGAAAAGTGACTGAGCTCGGAGATGCTTCAGTTATCACAGAAATGTTTGAGCTCTCTTTAAAGGTTTGCTCAGACTGAATGGAGTTATGCAATTCTCTGTCAAGATGATGTGAAACAAATCGGTATTGCAAATCTTCAAAGAATAAAGGATCTGGAATTAATCTAGATAATTCAGTCTCAGAAAAATTCACAAACAAAGATGTTTCAAATCGTGCATCAAAAGGAATGTCATCAATATAAATAATTTTCACAGGACAAGATGCAGATCTAGAGAGTGGTCTAGAACTACCTGTACTTTCCTGACTTCCTCTTTCAGAAATTTCTTGACTTCCTTGTCTTCTAAGAATCCTAGGGATCAGATTTGGATTTTCAAATATTGGTGGTGGATTGGGGTCAGGGTTTGACCTAGTATGTCGAATCCTTTCTGAAGCCAGTTTTCTTAGACTATGTGTTTTTGGATTTTTTGGATTTTAATTGAAAAATAAATACAACTTCTACAAATTCTTTAAGAAATAATGATATGTGATTAAGATTTTCTCAAAGATCTGTTAAACTAGAGAGTCTGATTGAAATTTTTTGAAACTAAGGTTCAATATATAAGCTAAATCAGAGATAGACTGAAGCAGCTTTTATTTACTTTTGCATTTGCAGAGCAAAAGAAATTTCAAAGGCTTCCTGGCTGATCTTCAGACTCTGTCTATAGCTTATAATTGAAAAATAATAACAAATAAAAATGATTCAGATCCCCAGTATGGTCGCCACTATGTTATCACTCAGGTTTTCCTAGAAGTTGTGTAAGAGGAAATTATACCCGAGGTAACCACAAACCAACCTTTTAGATGCAGAATCTAGCTAATCTGCATCCAGAGAGGGCTCTCTCTTTATGATTTATCTTTGTTCTTGAAAGGTTTTAGGCTAGTTATAGATTCAAGGATTTGTTTGAAAATTGGTGGAATCCACAAACTAAGGGCAAGGTTGAGAGCTTTCAGTCCATTGGGCTATGGAGTCAAAGGATGGCTTTACTGGATTTCTATTCTAAGCACAAGATGGTATTACAAGGCAAGATAGCTAGACAGAGAACAATCCTTAAAATTTAAAGTGGATGGGATGATCTTGAAGGGATGAAAGGCAGCTAAGAATCTTTCACCATGTTCAAAAGAAAGAAGTGAAATGACTACAAACAAAGAGCAATGAAGAATTCCGTGTTATAGTAATCAAACAATGTTTAAATTAGCGAAGCAGGAGCATTTAAGAATTCATGCTTATAGCTAATTTAGAAGAAAACATTAAGAACAATCACATTTGAAAACAAAGTACAATTAAGCAAATTCTGTTTTAAACCTTTATGTAAATTATTCAGACATGGATATGATGGTATTATAAACTAATATAAAATTTCAAACAAAGGGTAGAAACACTTATTGAACTGTAATCCAACACATGAATCCTGCAACAAGTCCAGTGCTTCAAATCGTCATCCAGTAAGCCACAAGTAAATTTCTCCAAAAGCTTTTATTCCGAAAATCTCAATGTTACAGCAGAGTAATAGAATCCACCTTCAACACTCTCTTTGAGGGTTTATTTATACACAAAATAATCTAAAACAATCTTACACTAACTTAGCCAATAATCTAGGCTGACTTAAAGCATATTTACAAACAAACAAGAGACACATGGTCTCGTGGATAGAATAATGTATAACTGCCGATGTGTTGTTCCTTTCTTCGTGGACGTGCTGGAGGTAGTGCTTAAAATAGGGCTCTGTGCTGTCTCTTGCGTATTTCTTTGACTTGTTAGACACTTTTTCTTCTCACGGATACTCTTTAACCTTTCATCTGTTTTCCTGTTTTTACCATTTACTTGATAGTAAAAATAAATTCTCATCCTGAAAGCAACTTTTACAGAATCTCCAACATTTCATGCCACCATTGATCATCTGGTATCATAGTTCTTCTGAGCTTTCTCAAAGTTTCATCTGCTTCAGTAAGTTTATAAAAAGTGGGATCGTTTGGAAACAGATACTTTATTTCATGCTCCAGATGAAATAAATTCCTCACTTTATCATAAATACTTTTCCCAGTTGGTAATGCAGGTTCTGATGAGCTAGTAGAACCTACAGCTGCATTTTTAGCATGAGCCTTTATTATCTTTTCATAGGTTTCCAAGTCTACTATTTGATCTTCTGTGAGCATGGGACTTGGTAACCCACTATCCAGTAGAGCTTGGAATTTTTCTCTGAAATTGTTTATGTCGACCAAAATGTCTGTACACTTTCTTTCTAAATTTTGCATGAAAGTCCTCTTGGTGAAAACTCTCTTTGCTTCCAAAACTGCACCTGTCCTGTCATCAATTCCTAACAATGCAAGCTGTTGTTTTGTTCTGGAATTCAAAAATTGAATGAGCTGCTGAGCCTACTCAGGCCTGCCTCTTAATTCATGTCTGGTTCTATTTATTTCTTCTTGTGCTATCTTGACTAACTCATTTTGCTCAAAAATAGCTTGAATCGAAGGCCAAATATCCTTTATTAATTCAATGATGTTGCCCCAAAGAATATCATTTATTTCGTTCAGAGGCTTTTCCAGTGAAAGATCTTTTTGCAAAGCCTCAACCAATTTTTCCAATCTTTTTATTTCCCTGAGGTTGTCAGCAGTTGTCTTTTTAGATGTGTCATATTTTTCCTCCAATTTTGTCAATTGCAATTTTTTTTCTTGGAGTTCTGTGACCTTTAGCTGCAAACTCTCCATCTGTTTTATTAAGTCCTCAGAGTTCAAATTAGAAGTGTTCACCTGAGGTGGTTGTTCCTGCTGCCCTGTGGTTGTATTACCTGTTGTTGAAGTCTGCTTGATTATTTCCTGTTCCTGCAATGCTTTTTCCAATTCCTTTTCTGTCTCATTTAGTCGCTCAGTCATATTCAAGAGCAACTCCATCATTTCTTCCTGTGAATTTCCTTTTATAACTTCTTGTGTCTGAGGGTGCCTAGAGGCTGGTAGTTTTAGCTGTTTTCTGAGTGCAGCTATATCATCCTCTTTCTTCTTTACCAATGCCTCAATACCTTTAATGTCTTTGGGATTGTGACCCAAACCAATGATTATCTCTTCTAGAGATTTTATTCTATTATCCTTGGCCTGTGAGGAGGCCCTCTCAATCTTCAATTGTGCAGTAGTATTATTTAAGGAATCTTGCAGCGTTAAAGCTGCCATGGCTTTGCTGGTGAGAGTAGAATAAAACATTTCCCCTGTTTGTCTATGAAGCTCTATCTGATCCAGGGGATGGATATCTTTTACTAAAACTTCAAAATTTGATCTGATGTAATCTGCTGCTGAAGTTGGCTTTGGTACCTTTGCTTTGAAGTGGCTCATCAGCATTTTACCTTGTGAAAGATCAAATGATGACATTAGTCTTTCTTGATTATGAGGAGCCATCTTCATATAATGATCATATACCTTCATTTTCAATGGATCATTCTTTGTTTTGATATTAATGAAGGTTCTTTTAATGTCTCCAGTATCTGTCTTTGGCGGTCTGAAAGAAGATACTTCAGTGCTCAATTGCTTTTGTATCCCTTTCTGGCTTATGTTTGTTTCACTTGCTGTGCCTGTTTGCTGACTATCTTCCCTACCATCATCAAATACTTCATCTATAATTTCTACATCTGGAGGTGGATCAGATTTGTGTTTCTTAGTTTGATAAACCCGTGAGGCTCCTTTTGAAGGAGTGGTATCTGGAGCTAGCCTCTTTTTCCCTATTTCCACATTTAGTGGAGTTTGCATCTCTGGAACTTGGATGTGTATTGCTGGTGTGGGAGAAGCCTGAGATGATTCTGGTACTTTGGAACTCTGTGGTTTTTCCGCCATGACCAAGGTTTCAATAACCTGAACTACAGGTTCTTTTCCTTTACCCTTGGGTTCTGCTGCTACTGATGGACTGTCTTCCTGTAATGCTTGCTGTAGAGTGGCTGCTGAAGATGTGCCAATGTAGGGTACCTGCATTTGATCATACGTTTCTAGGTCAAAGTTCTTCTCAACATCTTTCATCATTTTATTCAATTTGTCAGCTCCACTTTCTTCCTCAACAAGAGTTCCTTCAACCCATTCATCTTGATTTGCATATTGTTCTAGACCAGGAATCTTGTGGTGTATATAGGGAGATGACTTATTCTTTAATCTTTTTTCACAAATGAAACCAAAGGGGTCATAAGGGACCCAACGGAAGGATGTCTGGAACTTCTTATCTAATAGATTTTCTGCTTCTCTCTCAGCTTCTCTAGAATTGCAAATGAAAGGACCTAACTGGCTTTTGATCCTTAACTGTGCTTTCTTCTTTACATTGCAAAAATGGATCACATCTGAATTATTCATCTGTCTAAAGTATTCCAAAGCAAAAATTCTCATTGGTACATATCTGGGTAACTTGAATGGATGTAGTTCACATCCATAAATCCTGATGACTGTATGGTTTTGGTACGAGTACCAATCCCCAACTTTATAACTCTTTGACAATTGCAAGGTCTTTCTAATTTCAGTACTGAGTCTGGGGGGAGAAATTCCTGTTAATAGAGTTGTAGCAGGATGTACAAACTGATCAATGAATTCTGAATAGGAGTAGGGAGAATCAGAGGAAAAATGAATGATGGGGGACCAAAAAATGACAGACTTGGGATTACCCTTAGCATCAAGTTTCTGAACAGGGAAAGGGAACCTGTCTGACTGATAATATATCATGAGATGATAGATAACTGAGGAGTACTTAAAAACTTTTTCAGTATCTAGCCTTAAAAATTGATCATGGATCTTGTTGGCAATGAAGGAAGCATAATCATATTTAATCTCAGGAGGCTTCCCAGGAGTAAAGATGGACAGCAAAGCCAAAGTTATCTCATCTACATATTCACTGGTATTGAATCCTAAGACAAAGGATATTATGTTTACAACGAGCCTTCCCAATGTATTGAAATAGTAAAAACCATAGGGGGGAGCCCCTTTTGGTTGATGCTCAGGTAACATGAAATACTGACACATGGATTTTAATTTCTCTGGGGTTAACTGTCTGGTTTTCTCAATCAATCCTTCCATGGATAATGGTGCTAATTCTTGATCTGACTCAAAGTTTAACATAGCATTTATGGCCTGGGGAGTGATGGGAAATAGAACACTTTGGTTAGGAGCTATTACAGCCCTCCGTGCGGGATCATAGTTGGCATGACAGTAATGAATGATTTCGGGGAAAATGAGGACTGAAGGAATAAGATACCTTGGGAGATTGGATTCCCACAACCCTATAAGATCTTGCCCCTTTGAGTGTTCGTCTCTACAGCGACAGAAGCTCAAATGGGGACTTTCATCAAAATACAGGTCTTTTATTTGGAAATCTTCATCTATCAGAGGTAGATAGTCCAATTCCCGATGAGGAGCATTCAATGGAGTGATATTTAGAGCTGTCGGGACCTCCATTTTGGTTCTTGTGGATTCAAAATGGAGGTTTTCGTTTTTTCTTACAGACCGGACGGGATATCTGAAAAGGAGGAAATTGGAACAATTTGCAGGTTTTGGGGGCAATTTCACAGGTTTAAAATCTTCAGGGAGGACTCAGCAATGATTTTTAACCACTTTCTAAGCGAAAAAACAAAGGAAACTGAGTTTTTCGTGCAGTCGGGGCGTAAAATGATAAATACCTGTTTTTAGACGGAAACTGGTTCTTTGACAGGTAATGAGAAATGGCAGGGACGTTCTTCAACACGGGCGCAGCAGAATTTTGGGGCGAAATGGTCAATTACAGTGGAAATTTTGAAAATCGCAGCGGGAGCAACGTTCTTCTCAGAATAATGAAAATGACTAAAAAACACGAAAAATGGCTTATTTACAAGTTAAAAGGGTTTTTTGTTTTTTTCGAGGTGTGACGTCATGGTAGTACGGGATGACGTGTGCAGAGTCGGGCGGTAAGTGGTAAGCGGGAAGTCCCCGAACCGCTTTTGGTCGAGGGCGGTATTGATCGCGGGGGGAGCGATTCCATAGGATAATCGCCACGTGGATGGTTGACTATTCAGAAACCACCCATCCCCCGCTGGTTAAATTGCTGACAAGGGATGGGCAGCGGGATCAACGCTGGCCGTTGATCTGCGGGAGGCTGATCCAACGGCTAGCGCGATAGGAAGATGGGCGGAGGTTTCGCGTGGGCCCCGTCGTACTTTAAAACACTTTTAAATGTTTTTAATCGCTCCGGGGGCTTTTTAACTGGCGGAAATAGTTATTAATTAGTCCAGATGACATAATTAATCCTATATGCATAATGAACAGGGTTGCGGCGGGGTTTTCTTAAGCGGAATGCCACGTGGACAGACCACGGTGGCACAAAGCTTAAGCGGAATGCCACGTGGAAGGACCACGGTGGCACAAGACTTTTCGCAAAGTTTATTGATATGTTTTGGTATTAAACATAATTATCGTATGTCCAAAGTTTTTGTATATATTTTTATTATATGATGAATGAATTAATACAATTAATTCATCATAGGGGCGGGATTTATGTATAATGCTATAGTTTTAACCAAAGGGCTTATAAAGCGGGGTGTTTATTTCCAATGTGCGGGAATATATACTTTGGTAAACATTATAATAAATGGGTTTTGGGGATATTTATAGAAAAGGGAGTTATATACTTAGGAAAAGGGATTTCACTAGGGATTTAATATAGTAGAATTAAATGTTAATATGGCAAAGGACAAGGAAAATCAAAACATCTTTGTACATCTAAGAAAGTGATAACTTATGAAGTAAATTGCAACATTTTATCTTCAACACTTAACTTAGAATAACAAGTTGTTTTGAGGAATTTTATGGAATGTTGCATCAGTTTCCTAAGTAAAATAGGATTTTACTTAGGAAAAAAATTAAAGATGGAAAATAACAATGATGAATTATTTCAAGTGCTTAGGTCTTTTTGATCATTAGGCCGAGGGTCCGGTCCCTCCAGAAGTCAAGGAAATGCCTTGAGCCCTTTTGATCTCCAAATACCTTAGTACTTTTGGGGGAAATTAGTAAAACTCTTGAGGGGGAAAATGATGAGGGAGGTTAATGAATTTGACTTTGCTTGCTGTGATTTTCCAGTGTATTTCCTACTTTAGTACTTGTGATGAAAGTGAATGATCAAAAACATGTAGCAGCATCATTCATCAGATAACACTTTGCAGCACCATCTACCTACCCTATCTACTTAACACTACCATTTTCTCTTCTTTATTAGGGTGCATTTAGACTTGCAAACCCTTTTCAATCTTTTCTCTTTTTACATGATAAATCTATCTATTTCTACCCTTATTACATCCAAGGGCTCAGATTAAATTGTTGAGCACCTTTTATTCACTCTACCTAGCTACTTATCTGCCAAGATTAAACTGTTTGGCTAGATATTTATTCTCTAATCTATAACATGAAATTGAAATATGACTAAGCCAAGTTTAAGCAGTTTGACTTATTCATGAATTGTGGCAAAAATTTCACAAGCTGCACACAATTGATTTATTACAACAGAGTAAAAAGTAGTGGCATTTGGATTTGCACACTTTCCTTGGTCTATTTTTGCTTGGGGTTCATTTCTTTCTCTTTTTGACCATTTTATTCTTTTTACCCTTTGATCTTTCTTTTAGGGTATACCCTCTTTACATTTTTTAAATTTTTTGATTTTTTGGTTTTCAAGAATATGGAACACCTTTGCTCAAGAAAGAAGGTTTGAACATATTCCATAATTCAATCAAGACAATCATGAAAGATGAAACCTATTGGTATAGGAGGCTAACACAACAAACTGCAATGAAGGTACATAAAATTGAAATGAAAATATAGGAAACTGAAAGGAAAGTACAACAAATCAAAACGATACCAAACAAGGAGAAACTAGTGCACATGCTCGACAATGGGGGCCCTCCATGCTTCCGTTGCGCACATTAGATGAATATCAGCTCATGATAATTTGTAAACCATATCAAGAATCATCCATCAAACATAATAGAAGCTAAATAATTCTTAACCAACTACTTTGACTAAATTACAAATAGTCTCGAAACTCACATAGTTAAAGATACATTTTCCTCCTCTAAATATCACATATTTATACAAGTATTTGGTAACTAATTAACTAAAAGTACTCAAATACATTTTTGATATCCTTATATAAGGCCTACAAGTCAAATTCAGTACTCCTATCTCTAAAATCTCAGAAAAATCCCTTAAAATCACATTCCGCCCATATTTCATGCTCAAATTAGGGGATATTTCTGAACAACTAGTCTGGTTTGACCAGCATTGACTGACCCTAATATAGTTGTTCTTATGCAAACCAAAATGTGTTCACCTATCCTTGGTCCCCGTAGTTTCCCATAGTTTCCATCTATGCATTTGGTTCGAGCTCATATTTCTTGCAACCATGACTTCAAACGAGCTATTATAAGTTTTTCTAGTTTTGTCACAATTTAATCTTAATGCTTAATTTTGAATAAAACACTAAGATAATTAAAATACATGATTTAACTACCTTAATGTGCAAAATGAGATGAATATGATGATAATATGATGATAAATAGTGATAAATGATGAGAATGTATAGGGTAAAAGAATCCAAAATCAGAAGCTAACACTCCCCCTTGTTGTGCATGAAGCATGTCCTCATGCTTGATTGATCCTCTTTGATCTCCTTCTTTCCCCAGATGTTGATGTGGTTGCCTCCATATGATTTGCCTAGAGGAGAGCCTCTATCCCTCTTGTTTCTATTTCCCCCACCTTGTAGATTTCAGTTTTTACTTTTTGCCTTTCATACTTGTACTGCCAATTCTTCTTTTCCTTTAGCCATCCATAGGTCTGCTTTGAAATAAGAATATTTTTCTTATCAAGTTTTCTTGCATTCTGTGTAAGATGTTTGTTTTCTTCCATAAGATTGTTGTTTTGATTTTTATACATGTCATCTTCTGCCTTTAGACGCCTTTCCATTATTTATGTTACCTGAACTTTTGCTTTCAGTTCCTCTAATTGATTTGTCTCATCCTCCATATATGGTTTTGAAGTATCCCTATAAGTGTCTTCTGCAATATTTTTGATCTTCTTTCTCAATTTATCATATGGATAATAAGAGGATGACTCCTCTTTTTCACTTTCCTCATACCATTTATCTTGTTCCACTTCTTTAAGTTTTTGATTTCCTTGCCTTTCCAATCTATCTTTAAGATCATGATGTTCCTCTTGTGCTTCATCCATAGGTAGTTATTCAAAGTTTAATTATTCTTCTATGTCCTGGATCTCAATAAGATATTCCTCCAATGTTTGATATTCTCCTATCATTATTTTCCTAGATTTTCTAGGGAAGGAGACAAATGGTTTCTCCTTTTCAAGGCTTTCTAATTCCATTTTATTCTTTGATCTTATTATGGGATATGAGGATGTGTATACCATCTCTTTAGAGGAGTGTGATTGTGTATCGACCTTGAAGGTTTCATCTGATTCTTCTTCCTTTTCAGGATTTTCTATGAAGTTATTTTTTTCAAGAAAACTTGCGCATGTTTCCTCTGTTTTATTTTTCATATGGTGTTCGGCAATCATTTTTATCAATCCATGGTGGTAATAACCTGTCTCTTTTCCCTCTGAAACCTTCAATCATTTTCAACAAATTCATTGTGAATAAATATGGAAGGTTGAACTTATCTTCTCCTTGGATATGATGAAGGATTTTGATGTGGTACACAAGTACCACACTATATCTTCCATCACATGTAAGATATTTCATGACAATGAAGATGAGTTCCCTCCAAGGTTCTCGAAACCATTCTCTTATAACTCCCTTCTTCCAATTAAAAGTCCCTTTTCTAGATTTTTGTAAAAATGAATTCCAATATTTTCCTTTGAAAAATTTTCCCCTGTAATATCTCTCTCCTATTTGAGGCAACCCTATGGCTTGGGCTATGTAATCCTCTGCTATTGGAATGTTTAAATCACCTATGATTGTTTTTCCCTCTTGAAAGTTTGTTACAAATGATTTTATCACTTTGCTGTTATACCCATTATATTTTCCCAGAAATTATAACAATCAGCGTTATGAAGTTCTCTGATACTCTGCCATTTCCAATTTTCTGGTTGAAATTCAACTGGTTCAATTCTTCGTCGTTCCATTTGGAAGACTGTTTTTTCTATGTATATATGCCCAAGTTAAAATTTTCTTGAAGTCTTCATTTTCAAAACCAAAAAAAACCCTCTTCTTTGTCTTTGAATTTTGATTTCTGGGTTTTTAAAGGAAGTTTTTGTTTTCTAAAAAAATTGGAATATTATTTTCTGCAATTTTCAATCACTGTGAAAATAAAATGGCATCACTGTAATTTTTTTAAAACTCTCAGAAGCATTGCTCTGTACATACTAGATTCCCTACTACTAAGGTCTATTTGGTGTTTCCCTCTGTTGAAAACCATTATGTATCTGTTCATGTGTGTAAAAATCGATTTGGAAATGGAAACCTTTCTATGTATGCTCCTATGTATTTAAAAAAAACAACAGAAGCTGATTTGAAAATGGATTCTTTAAAAAATGATTTAACTACTACTCCACTCCTTAAAGTCGAGTTCTTCTGTCACTCGTCTCCTTGTTATCTCTCAACTCTATGCATTGCCCGCTAAGTATTTCCCAAAATCGATGAAATTTTTTACAACAACACTTCTTTGTTGACATGTTACAACCATGCAAATTTATATGAAGAGTTTTTTGTGAAAAAAACTTGGGATATCTTACCTTCATTGACTCAGTCTTCTACTTTTTCATTCTTCTTGTGAATCTCGTTCTTCTACTCTCAGGCCTTCTTGTTGTACTCCCTTAAAACTACTGTTTCAACGCCTTGATTTCTTGGCTTTATCCTTATTTGCACTCACACTTCACAACTTTGATTCACAACACTTGCACTTCACGAAAATTTAGTTCACAACACTTGACAATTTTGCTGTTTGGTGCTTGCTTCACGACTTTGCACTTACACTTCAAATTCTTATATGAGGCAAGCCTTCGTATTCCTTTTTTACATCAAACGCTTATGACTCCTGACAATTTTTTTGTGACTTTGGCTCATGACTGTCAAATCGATTTTTTTTGAATTGTACAAATTTTTTATTCCATCATTGATTTTTATATCCTTCTTTTGAGTTGTCTTATTTCATCATAAAACTGTAGGCAGACCCATTCTCATACATCACTGAATTGTACAGGCTTCTAATTTCACTGAACTATAGGCAAAAAAAAATTGTGCTTTTATGATAGCAATTTTATGATTTGATTTTTGACTTTTTGTTTTTCAACTCTCGAGGATTTTGATGATAATAACAAGCATTCACATTTGTATTTATGATGAAACAATAATGATTTCATTTTCTTAAGCAGGGCTCTCTATAAGCTAAGAATACCATGATAACTCCATTCTATCTTTTAATCATTTCATGCATGAAACTTTTAGATTGTGCTTTTATGATAGTAATTTTATGATATGATTTCTGACTTTTTGTTTTTCAACTCTAGAGGATTTTGATGACAATAACAAGCATTAACATTTGTCTTTATGATGAAACAAGAATGATTTCATTTTCTGAAGCAGGCTCTCTATAAACTAAGAATATCATGATAACTCCATTCTATCTTTTAATCATTTCATGTGTGAAACTTTTTTACTCTTGACAACTCTTTTGTCTTCTTTGAATTTTGTTCTTCATATGTGCCTCTGGAAGGTTGTTATTTTTAAATGACCGCTTTAGGGTCATTTCAAAGCTTATGACCTCCTTAAAAAATAATCTCTTTTTTTATTTCAATGTTATGACTTGTTTTTTTAGAAGAGGAAATCCTTACAAACTTTGCAAAATAAACTCGTCTCTTAATTTTGACTTACATTTTGCTTGATACTAACCCCCATTTTTTTTTTGACAGAAACGGTTATGGAGTATTTATATTCATCTTGGCCTGAATGCCGAAAATCTGATTACATTGAGGATGTCTAAATCCTGTTGCATCTCACTGCTAAGAATGAGAATGCAGCCAGAGCTTGCAGACTTCTTCCATGATAAGAAATCTATAAATTCGATTTCAGAGATTTTCCCCAACTTGAAGATACAAACAAATTTATTTAAGAGCAAGCAGTAAAACATGACATCAATCAGTTTATGGGATGGGTTCCCATGATTCTTCTTCGTCTTTCATCTTGACCCCGGCAGAGAGGAGGGCAGCTTTGTTGGCTTCAATGTCCGCCTCTTTATTATGAGTTCTCAGCACATGGTAGTAATTCAACTTCTGAAAAGCGTTTTCCAAACCCTTAATTCCGGATATCAGCCTTGCTAGTTTGAGATCCAAGGCTAGGGAGTTGGAAACCATTGCGTTTATAATGATCTGGGAATCACCTATGACATTAGCTTCTCTTATATTTAAATCTTTGAGGATCTTGAGGCCTTGAAAGAGGGCCAAAGCCTCAGCTTGAATGCTGGATGAAAGTCCAAGCCCCCAAGCAAAGGTATGAATTTTTTCCCCAATTGGACTTACAACAACACCTCCTACACCAGCTTTGCCCGGATTTCCCTTTGCTGCCCCATCAAAAAAGAGAGAGTGCCTTGAGTGCGATTTGAGCTAGTCTTGAAAGTCAGGTTTAGATTTCCTTATTTGCCAGTCTTTGAGAGGGGGGACGTTTCTAACTGTTGATTGAAATTGCAAGTTAAGGGATGATCCCTAAGCAATGTCCTGTTGGCTAAGATTGGAATCATCTTTTATATCAGTCAAGCACTCCTTTAAATGACATTTTATGTTGATTTCTAAGACCTTGTGATTCTGTTTAATATTTTTGAAAATTCTTCTATTTCGTTCTAGCCAGATCTGCCAACAAATAACCTTTGGAAGGACAGCCCATGCAGATTTGATTATCTAATTTTTAGGAGGAGGGCCAGGATATCTGGTTGCCCAATTAGAAAAGAGATCAGCAATGGAACAAGGAAGCAAAAAGTTAGGATCCAAATTGTGGATAAAGGAGAACCAAATCTTCTTAGAGAAAATGCATTCAAGGATTAAATGGACTGTTGTCTCTGCATTTTCGTTACACAACGAGCATATGGAGGGACCGTAGAACCCTTTTATCTGCAATATTTCATACGTTAGGATCTTGCCATGGCATAGAAGCCAAACAAAGAAGTTGACTTTGGGCCATGAAGGAAAACGCCAGAGCCCCTGCCAAGGTGCAGGGTCAGGGGGGACGTATGGCCTCTCTTTCAGCTTGGCATATCCCATGGAGACAGCGTAAACTTTGGCATTCGGTCCCCAACCTTTCGTATCTCTTTTCCTCATGCACGTGGGCGCCAAGCCATGAAGGAGGTCAAGCAGCGTGGACCATTCGTTGGTTAGATGAGCCAGCACCTCAATACGTTTCCAACCTGCCCAGACGTAATCTCTCCAAAGAGAAAGATCCCACAACGAACACAGCCCCTCTCTATCCATCCAGCATCGCAGCGCTCTAATGGAGGCTCTGTCTTCAATTGGGTCCTTATTCATGATTTTATTAGTCCAGATATTGATCTTTTTGCCGTTTCCTGGTATCCAATAGGAGTGTGCATTGATTAAGGGAGCAGCTTTAGCATATAGTTTGAGAAAAGACAAATTAGGCAAATGGATTACATTGTCTAAACAGGAAGAACGAGGACCTCTGAAATACTTTTTCCAGAGAGTCAATTGGGCCCAGCCAGGCTTGGGTGCAATGATCCTGAAAATAATCTTAGCTGCCATGGCCACGTTTTGCTGACAGATATTTTTTAAATTCAAACCACCCTCCCATAGTGGCTTGGAGATGGTTTCCCAGCTAATAAGAGGAATCTTGTTTTCATTTTGTCTGCCTCCCTTCCAAAAAAACCTCTGCATGAACGCTTCCATTTTTTTTAATATGCTTGCCGGAGCGAGAAGCACAACAAATTGAAATAGAGGAAGGCTGGTAAGCATAGATTTAATAAGGACAGATTTTCCAGCAGTGTTGAGCCAGGAGAAGCCCCAGGCTTGGATCCTAGACTTGAATTTTTCAAGCTGAGGGAGCTAGTCTTTGCATGTAGATCTCTTATGAAAAACAGGAAGGCCCAAATATTTGAAGGAGGTCCAAGTGGAGGAGGCTGCAAACCCCAAACATCTAGAAATAACAGAGAGCAATCTGGGCGAAGTGTTCCAGCTGAATATATGACATTTGTTCTTATTTACAACACTGCCTGAGGCTTCACTGAAATCATCCAAAACTGCTTTAAATTTAGAGGCAGAGGAGAGAGAGGCAGCTCCCAAAAACAGAGTGTCATCCGCAAATAGGGCGTGGTTTATGTTTTTGATCCCTCTTGCAATACACAGTCCATTGATATCTTGATCTTGCATCTTTTTGTCTAATAGGAAGCTGAGGACAGAGGCTTGGATGAAAAAAGCAGAGGGGAAAGAGGACACCCCTGTCTTAGCCCTCTTGAGGCTTTGAAGAAATCAGTGGCTCTACCATTTACAAGAGGAGCAATCCATGGCTCCGAGATGCATGCCCGGATCCATTTGATGAAATTTTCTCCAAAACCAAACTTGCTCATGACTTTTAAAAGAAAGCTATGATTTACTCGATCAAAAGCATTTGCTAAATCAAGTTTAACCACCATACCTTGTTCTTTTCGAAGAAGACTTGAGTGAATTGCCTCTTGAACAAGGGTAAAGTTGTCCACAATCTGCCTTCCTTGGATGAAGCCTCCTTGATTCTCCAGAATTATTTTAGGAAGAATGAGCTTCAGTCTATTTGCAATTACTTTAGTGATTAACTTGTACCCAGTACTGCATAAGGAAATCAGGCGGAATCTGCTGAAATTGTTGGCGCCTTTTTCCTTTGGAATGAGGGCTAGGAAAGCGGAGTTTGTGCTGCCTCCTATTTTCTGAGTATTTTGAGACTTTTGAACCATTTTGAGCAGATCCTGTTCAACAATCGGCCAACAAACTTGAAGAAATCTGGCAGAAAAGCCATCTGGCCCAGGGGCCTTATCCGGATCCATATCAAAAAGGGCCTTTTTGACTTCGTCTTTGGTGACTTTGGCCTCAAGGATCTCATTCATATGAGGAGAAATTGCAGAAGGAATAATGTCTAGCAGATCTGAATATTGGTCCGGGTCCTTATCCTCGCTATACAAGTTTTGAAAGTGAGAAGAGGCTGCTTTTTTGATGTCTTCAAAATCCTTGTAGGTGACGTTATCCTCCTTAATCTCAGAAATGGTGTTGAAGCATTTCCTGGCCTGGGCTTGTTTGTGGAAAAAAGCAGAATTCCTGTCCCCTGCTTTGAACCAGAGATTTTGATATTTTAATCTCCAGTATTCTTCTTCAGCTAGGCAGGCCTTATGAAAGCGATGTTGCAGATGAGCCTCTTGGTCTAACAGCTCCTCTGTGACTATAGCGTGCTCCATATGAGTTTGATGAGAGGCAAGAGAGACTTTAATGGATTTTCTTTCAGTAGCTGGGTTGGACAGGGTTTTGACCCATCGTTTTAGATCACCCTTTACCCTTCTAAGTTTTTCCTCCCAGATATAGAAAGGAGATCCATTGACAGGCTGACTCCAACAATCCTCTACTATTTGCATGAAGTCTGGTTCCTTGACCCAGAGGGGACTAAATCTAAAAGGAATAGGACCCGGATCTAGATGGGCCAGGAGCTCAAGCTTTATAGGCTTATGGTCCGAGATGCTGTTAGCAAGGATGTGCATTCTGGGTTCTAAGCCTAGTAACAGATAGGAGCTTTGAATGAAAAATATATCTAATCTGGCAGCAATATGACCAGGGCCCACTCTTTTGTTAGACCAAGAAAACTTACCAGAAGAGGCTTTGATATCTAGCAAGTCCCAGTCCTGCAATATATCCTCCGCCCATTCCCTTGCCGGATCTCGGACAGCGCTGCCTCCTCTTTTTTCGGACGAGTGGAGAGTGAGATTGAGATCTCCGGCAATAATTATATTTTCCAGATTTGTCAAGTCTGCTTGGTGCCTTATAGAATCCCAACAATCCTTTTTTTCCCCAACATTGACTGGACAGTAAACATTGAAGAGGCAAAATATTTCCTTAGTATCCAGATTCTGCATTTTCAGCAGCAACCAGTGAGTGTTACTAGCCTCAAAGGTGACTGCAAATTTGCTGGGGTTCCATAGAGTGCCAATCCCTCCCGATGCGCCCCGGGCGGAGATTGCTCTTGCTTCACTCTTGAACCATAGTTTCTTGCTTGCTTGCAGGAAGACTACGTCTTCCAGCTTAGTCTCCTGGACGAGAAGTATGTCTGGAGTTTCTGTTCTTATTAAGCTTCTCATGGCTTCTTCCTTAACTTTACTCCCCATACCTCTACAATTCCAGGAGATGACCTTCATTATTTATGTTTATGTTGGGCTCCCTTGGAGCCTTGGGGCTGATTTTTCGACGTCCTAGACTTTGAGGCTAGCATTTTTTCCAGAGTTCGCTGGTTTCCCTGTAGCTTATCTTTATAAGTCTCCTGATCTCTTTTTTCCTTATCAGTTTTGCGGCCTCTTGTAGATCTTCGTATCGAGGTTTGGGATTCTCCTATTTCTCCTTCCTCCTCTGACTCGTCCGTTTCCTGCTCTTCTTCCTCATCTTCTAAAGTCATACCTTTGGGATCTTTGGCACTTGTTCCTTTGAGGGAGGCTGAGGGAGTACCTATGCTTGGAGAAGCTGGATTTTGGGTCTCGGTTTCCTGAATAGCTTATGTCTACTGACTTAGTGGGTCAAATTTGTTTTCTTGCGCCTTTTTGGGAGGGGGGCGTTGAACATTAGCCTGTAGAGGGCCTTTTCCAGAGGGTCCTCCTGGTTTTTACCCTTTGTGATTGGTTTTTTCTCGCTTGACTTGGTTCCAACCTCTTCAATCCCTTTCTCTGGCTCTGCGTTGGATGGACAGTTTCTAGCAAAATGTCCATGAACATGGCATTTCCTACATTTGAACGACAGCTGCTCATAGTCCAAGATCTGCACATGAGACCAGCTGCCGACTTTGATTTTGATAGCCTCTGGAAGACCCACCTCTAGATCTACTTCTACGCAGATCCTGGCACAGTCGTACTGGTCCTTGTTGTTTGCCTGATCTATGAATTTTTCGAGAGTGTTGCCAATGTGTTTCAAGGAATCCCAGTTCCAGCAATGAACTGGCAGATTTGGAAGACGAACCCACACTGGGACAACCTTGGGAACATCGACAGCCGGATCAAAGTCCGGATTCCATTGGTTCAGATAGAGGCCTTGAGAACCCATGAAGTACGTCCCATTTTGAAAGATGAAATCTTTGTCTTCTTTGGAGGAAAATTCAAAGAGGAAGTACCCTCGCCCCAGAAAGTAAGAGGTGACATTTTCCTTGATCAGAGGAGCCCAGTTCCTGCTAACCCATTGCTCATTAGTTTTCAGAGAAGGCCACAGTCCCGTGAATTGGCCAATGAGACCGCGATCAGCCAAAGATAAAGCTACTTGAATGGGGGCCTTCGGAGGCAAAGAGATCTTAGGAATTTCATCTAGCTTCTTAACAAATTTGGATGCTTCGTTTATTTTCTTCTAAGGCAAACTGGCAAGAAGCTGGTTGAAAGCATCGATGGCAGGAGAAGAAGGCGGATCCTTAGAAGGACCCAGCGTCTCCATAGGGAAGCCCTGAGGCCGGCCGCCGCAGGGGCAGCCACGCAGCAGAAACCCTAGCGAAACTCAGAGCGCGCAGAGAGTCCGTCCAGATTGCAACCCAGGGGATACTAACCCCCATTTTATCTCTTTTGCAAAGATTATTTTCTGCTTCCCTTGTTTTTGCAGGCAAGAAAAGAAGGTTTGCTTTTTGATTTTGGTTTAGTGTTTGAAAGGTAATGAAGGTAGGAAGATGTGAAGGAAGGGTAGGTTATTGAGGATGTGAAATAAGAGTAAGTTATGGAAAACGTTAAAGAATTTTTTATGTGGGATACATAAAGGTTAAATAGTGCTTTAATTACAAGTGTTTATTCAAAATTAAAAGAATGAGAACAAAAATTCTAACTTACAAAACTTTCCATTGGTTTGATTGTAGCTTGTTTGTAGAAGTAGCTCTTTTGATTGGTTCTTCATTGTCTTTGAGATGAAGTAGCCTCTTTGATTGACACTTGAGAAGTAATTTTTTAATAGGTCCCTTCTGTGGCTTGGATTCTACTTCAGGTCCCTCTCGGGATTCTCTTGCACCTTGGATTGGATTGGATTCAGCTTCAGGTCCCTATGTGGATTCTCTTATGCCTTTGATTGGATTGGATTCAACTTCAGGTCCCTTTGTGGATGGGATTTAGCTTCAGGTCCCTCTGTGGATAAAAAAAACTTTCCAATGACATAAATACATGCATATTTTGAGATGGAAAGGATAATAAAAAAGCATAAATGCTTGTGTTTCCCTCCCCCTTGCTATTGCAAGACTTGTCCTCAAGTATTTTATTTTTTAACTTGATAACTGCAGTAAATAAATGATGTTTTATTGTTGTGAATTATAATCACCCAATATGAATTGGTTTTGTAATTAGAATTATGAGTTTATTTTGTGCCAGAACTCTAGTTTTCACAACTAAACTCCCCTTTTTCATTATTTATTTATTATTTATTATTATTATTATTTATTTATTTTTTTAATGATGAGTTTTGAAAGGTGTTCCCAACACCTCCATATCACTTTGTTCTGCCATTTTCTGCAAGAAATCTTCTTTGTTTATAGGCTTTTTATATAACCTCAGCCTATGCCCATTAACCAAAAATGAAATTTGCTCTTCGTCAATTGTTTTAATTTTGACTGAACCATTATCATATATTTATTCAATATTATATGGACAAAGCTAGTGTGTTGTGAACTTGGCTTGAAAGTATTTGAACTTTGAATCGAATAATAATGCCCAGTCTCCCACTTTAAATTGCTTCTTCTTGATGAATTTGTCGTGCCATGTTGCTCTTTGTTGCCGAATGATCTGAGTATGTTGTAGCATTTGTTGTATAATTTCATCCAACTGATTCAACTGCAATATTCTTTCTTTTTGTGCCTCATGCATGTCCATCCCTAAGTCAGCTGCCAATTTGTAAGTGTGAATTTGAAATTCAATAGGGAGTAATACTTGCTTACCGTAGACCAATTGGTAAGGAGTGAAACTTGTTGTGTTCTTCCAAGTGATTATGTATGCCCATAGAGCTCCATGAAGTTTTTTTGACCAATCTTTTGTATTAATTCTCACTGTCTTACTCAATATTGCTTCAAGGGTATTATTAGTAGACTCCACTTGGCCATTGGCTTGTGGATGATAGGGTGTAGATTTGCGATGATTGATTTTGTACTTCTTTGATATGTCTTGAACCAATTTAGAAGTAAATTGTGCTCCTTGATCGGTGACAATCTCTCTAGGGACTCCAAATCTAACAAAAATTTCCTCAAAGAGAAAAATAACCACTGTCTGTTCTGTTGCTCTGGGAAATGCTTTCGCTTCTACCCACTTATTTACATAGTTGGTACATACCAAGATGTACTTTTTTCCATTTGATAGTGGATTAATAGGGCCAATGAAATCAAGTGCCCACTTTTCAAATGGTTCTATGAGGAATTGTGGCTACTGGTTTGCCCATTCTTTGGTAGTTGTCACAACTTTCAGCATATCTCTTGGAGTCTTTAAAGATGGATGGCCAATAGTACCCCAAATGGAGTATTTTGTACATTGTCCTCTTATCTGCAAAATATCCACCACAAGGTTCATCATGAAAATATTTTAAAATATATATTATTTCATCTTGTCTTACACATCTCCTTATGATTAGATCAAAACATGTATAAAAGAGATCTCGACCATTAAACTATGTATATCTATCACTTTCTCTAATTAATTTTCTCTTTTCTCTTGATGTAAAGTATGGAGGTAGTTTTCCTGTTGATAAATAATTTGCTATATTAGCATACCATGGAGTTATAATTGATATTGCAAATAAATGTTCGTTAGGAAAGCTATCTGAAACAGGAACAATCTCACCAGATGTATGTAGTCGAGATAGAAAACCTTCCACTTGATTTTCTCTTCTAGGTCGATCTAGGACAGTAATGTTGAAGTCCTGCATCAATAACAACCATATAGTAATCTTGTCGTTAGTAATGGGTTTATTCATTAAATATTTAATGGTTGATTGATCAATATGAATGAACACTTCATATCCTCTTATGTAATGTTTGAATTTATTTACTGCATGTACTACAACAAGCATTTCTTTTTCAGTAACAATATAATTCAACTCAGTTGGAGTTAATTTTTTGCTAATGAAATAGATTGCATAGTGTATTTGGTTCTCTTTTTGGCCTAATGATGCTTCTACTGTTGTATCTGATGCATCTGTGGATATGTGAAATGGTAATGACCAATTTGTTCCTCTAAGAATTGGTGTTGTGGATAATTTTAGTTTTAGTTTCTCAAATGCATTTTGTCAATCAGTGTTCCATTGAAACTCTACATCCTTTGTAAGCAATTTAAACAAGGCAAGGCCATCTTACTAAAATTTTCAATGAATCTTCAATAATAGCCTGCATAACCTGAAAAATTCTTACTTCTTTTTGAGTTTTTGATGGTAATAAGTTTACAATGATGTGTATTTTTGTTGGATCCACCTTTATTCCAGAAGATGAAACATGGTGTCCCAACACTATCCCTTCAGTGAACATCATAAAACATTTCTCATTTATAAGAGATAGATTAGTGTCAATGCACCTTTGTAAAACCTTTTCCAAATTGTTTAAACAATCATCAAATGTATTTCCATAAACAGTGAAATCATCCATGTAAACTTCTACACATTCATGTTTAAGATCATCAAAGATGGTCATGAAAGCTTTTTGAAAAGTAGCTGGTGCATTACATAATCCAAAAGGCAACACATTTTAAGCATATGTTCCCTAAGGACAATTAAATGTAGTTTTATCCTGATCTTCTAATGCTATCTTAATTTGATTATAACTGCTAAATCCATCAAGAAAAGAAACACTACAAGGAAAATATCCTCTAGTGGAGGTTATAAAGGAGGTTTTTAGTGTTATAAAATTGGCCAAAATTGTCAAAAAAATTTTGCTACAACATACGTTTATGTTACGGAGGTTTTGGCAGAGCTTTTAACGGAAATTCAACACAACTAAAAAAAAATGGGCGGCCGAAGGTTATTACGAACATTTTTTCATCGGTGCGCTACTCTGGATTTAACGCACTGGTGCATACATGAAGACAGTGCCACGGGGCTGTCTCAGTCATGTTGGGTGCAGGAATTACACTTAAGAAAACTCCTCAACACTTAATTTTTCAACCTGGGGAATTCATAAACTTAGAGACGAAGCACAAACAATGCCAGAGATGGTATAATATTTCTAATGTAAATCCCTACTTTCTTAGAGAAAATATTTCAGAATCAAATCAAAAGAGAAAAAGGCAACTTGAACCATCAAAATATAGTCTAAGACTGGAACGAGAAAGTATGCATTTGCAAAAGAGAATTAAAGATAAAAGGCAATTATTTCAGCTAATGGTTGTTTAATCTACTGAGTGTGTATTCTCCTTTAGCAGAGACACCTTAGCAGTCTCGTTAGATGGGCCCTTAACCTGCTTCCTTAAAGATTCCCTTCTTGCATTAATTTGTCCTGAACTAGTGCAGGATCAGAGAGTTATGTAGAAGGTAAAAATTGTGTCTTTACTGAAGGCTTTTTAATTCATGCAAGAGCTCAAACTTTTTAAGGTTCAGAGCACTCAGATCCTATGGCAAGAAACTAGTTCCTGCACCTGATCAGAGCTTCCTGCACTTAGATTTTAATCCTTAAAACAAGTGTTCAATTATTGTAAATGCTATTTTACTATCAAGTCAAATTGCACACATAAAAGTGAATGTTTCTACTTTTAATAAAATGCAGAAGTAAAGAAACAATCATTTATCTTGTCGTAAGTGTTTAAAGAAAGAAAGAGAATCACGGAAAGTAGATTAAGAAAACTTGCCGCGTCACACCAACGTGCACTGGTGCAGGTTTGCTTCTCCTGCTTGTACCAGGCGGTGGAAAACCAAATAAACAGAACTGCAGGAAAAAAAATGTCACACCAACATGCACTGGTGCAGGTTTGCTTCTCCTGCTTGTACCAGGCGGTGGAAAACCAAATAAAAAAAACTGCAAGAAAAAGGAAATGTCACACCAACGTGCCTGGTGCAGGTTTGCTTCTCCTGCTTGTACCAGACGGGAAAATCCAATTTGAAATTAAATGCAAGAAAGTAATTTGTAGGGAAAGGAAATGTAACTACTTCACACGACGGATCTATTTTCAATAAGACAGGAATGCATGTGCTGAAAATTGAATCACACTTTAATAATTTAAACAAACATTACAGGAAACAAAAAATAGGGTAAACGTGCTAGGTTGGCTGGGCCCTAGCCAACCAGCGCGTTTCCCTTTTGAAATTAAACGCTGCTAAGTAAACCAGTTAATTCATCAACTTAAAAGAACAGAAACATAATTTCTGAAACATGAGGCGGAAAAACCTTTTATTAATTTATTGAGGCGAATACATACGTTGATACAATGTCCAGCCCAGATTCGGGCGATAACAAAAGACTGGTTACCGCCTATCAACTTCAATCTAAACTCTGCTCCCCAAATTCTCCTCCTCAGCCCTATTTACACTTTACATTATATAGATCTGTTGGCCGAAGGCCAAAACAGATCATTCAACTAATTCATAACAAAATGCAAAATTTAGTCTCGGCCTTTAAGATAAGACGGTTTTGCAAAACTGGCCGTAGCTAACCAACTTTCTCCCTTCACGGATTAGTCTCGGCTGCCCTTGAATCATTCGCTGTCGTGGCTGAAATGGCTTAAGACGGGGCAGTGATTGAGGAGGTTTGGATCTGCCGCGAAGATCTGTTGTGATGGCAATATTGCAGATCTGATCCTGCACTAAGATCAGAGGTCACGATAAACACTTTAACCATCACATAACCTCTGGAGATATCGATTAGTTACAAAAGTGATTTAGAAATAAGAAATCATGTGATAAATATTTAATTAATGCTAAATTGAATTAAAACATGAAAAATAAAGTTTTATACTGAATGTCTCACCATGCTTGGGCTGGTGCAGGATGAGGGTACATAAAGGAGGTGAAGCAGGGGTAAATGGTTATAATTTAGGAAGGGAAAAGTGGTAAAAAGAGAGAAAATTAGGGGGCTAACATCCTCCCATCCCTAAGTTATTGTGTGTCCTCACACAACTCTTTACCTCTGCAAAAAACTTCAAAATTTTGAGCGTTCCAGCTCACACCTGCTCCGGCATACTATCATCAGTTTGCAGTGTTTCAGACTTCATCTTTTTGCTGCTCTTCAATTTCTTCGTCACCTTTTTAAGCCGTCTGAAACATTGTGAAGCGTGGTACTTCCATACCCTGACTTCTCCTTTCTTCTTTTAGATGTCCGTCGTGAAATCTTCCTTATTCTATTCCTTTTCCTCCTGTGTTTTAGCTACGAGCTGCTCTAAATTCTGTACTTGAATCTTGAGCTCAAGTATCCGAGTAGCAGAAGCTATCGAATATTCTTCCTTCTCTATCTCAACAGGGGTTGTATTTTCTTCAGGGACCTCAATATCCCTCGGAGTTTCAGTAAACACTTCTCTCTCTTCCGGTTATTTTTCTTCTTCTAACTCTTTCGGTTCTTCTTCTTCTTCTTGCTCTTCCGGTTCTTCTTCTTCTCCTTCTACTTCTTCCAGCTCTTCTTCGTTTTCTTGCACTTTCGGTTCTTCTTCTTCTCCTTCTACTTCTTCTAGCTCTTCTTCATCTTCTAACTCTTCTGGTTCTTCTTCTTATTCTAACTCTTCCAATTATTCTTCTTCCTGTGCCGATTCTTTTTCTTCTTGTGCCGGTTCTTCCTTTTCCTGTGCCGGTTCTTCTGGTTCTGGTTCGTCTTGCACTGGTGCAGGTGGGGATTCAACATTCTGTGGGGACTGCAGTCCTGCACCGGGTTCTTCATTCTTTTTCCGGCCCTTAATAAAGTCGGCCAACAGGGTGTCATCTTCAATTTCCACAGATTTTGCTGCGTCCGCAAGGACTGACAGCAAATCGTCTTCTTCAGCGGTCTGTTCATGCACTGGGGGCGTCGAAGGAGTTTCTTCGATAGGTGCACCCGCTGTCTTATGTTATTTTGGAGGTGGGCCCTTTTCTTCTGCTGATTTCCTGGTTCATTTCCTTCTTGCACTGGTGCAAGAAGGACTTCTCTTTACACTTGGACCCTTGCACGTGCCGGCGGGGGTCTCTGTTTTCTTCTCAACAGCTGTTTTCTTTCCTGCAGAGGGATTTTTGTCTAGCTACTTCGGCAACTTCTTCCAGTTCATACCCTTAATTTCCAATTATTTCTGGACTAGGATTTTGATCAGGCCATGATGATACAATTTCTTATCGGCCTGGTCCACTCGTGCTCCCTGCACGCCCTTGGCCATCTTTTCTAAACTCTTAAGAAAAAAGTAAGTGAAATCCATCCTCCACCGGACGTGCCAGCTGGGTTCAAAGTGTTGTATCATCCTGAAATGATAGACAAAGGTGATGGAGTACCTCCCCTCACAAGTCACAAATTTCTAGCGAATAAAAAGGAGGTCTCGCCATTGTCCCAGCAGGGCGCTGTGCGGAACTCCTTTCTTCCAGTTTACGTTCATGTCTTTATCAACAACGAAACGCTGCCAGCGCTTCCTCTCGAGCTTCTGATTTTTAAAGTACTGCACACCAGTGTTCTGTAAGCCCATCGCTGCTGCTATCTATTTTTATGTGACTTTAAATATCAGGGGCCCAATCTTTACATGGCCGTTTTTAAAACTCTGTGCGAACTGTAGGGCCACTTCACTGTTGTGCCCATCAAATTTCTGCAAAAATGGAAGAAATCCCGAGTCTTGCAATAGTGCAAGACTATTGCGAAACTCGGCGGTTTGATCTACCTCACTAAGGGACGACTGTTCACATCTAACAGGCGACATCTTTGCTTTACAGTTATGAATAGTCAAATTTTTTTTGCATGCAATACCGGAAAACTTAACTCTTTATAGATAGGGATCAACCATCCACCATCCCTTCTGTCTTATCACTGATCCATCCCACCAAAATAGCCGTAGATGCGCGACATGTTTAGAATCGTGCGGGATTGGTAATTGCGGCAGCATGTTTAACGGCTAAATGAGGTAATCACCATAAGTGAAGGAAGTTTAGGATCATGGCGGAAAGAGTAATCATATCCAAGCAACGGTTTAAACATTTCCGCATTCCTTTATAATTCAAAAAACTTTATCATTTATTAAAAATGATCATGATTCTTAACTAAAAAACACTTTGTACTTTAAATAATTTTCTCTTAGTTAATATGATAGCATAAGTACGTTATCAAATAAGTGAAAAAGGCTGCTTGTAAACTTCTATGATGACCGCTTCTTATGACATATGCTCAAAAAACAAATTGTACACTGTTTCTGTCAAGGTGCATGCTTGCACCTATCTGTTTACACCGCTTACTGTATTGCTCTGCTGGTACCATTCTGCTTATACTATTATATAGGACGATATGCTTGCACTAGTGCAAGCATATTATCTAAAAAAAGAACAGAGAATTTAAGTAGAATATAGGTTGGACTTCTAGCATAGCTTCCCTCAACTGATACTGAAAATTTGCTTCGCCCTTCCTTGATGCTTCAGGGCATATTTTTGCTCTTTATGTATGAGATCCTACAATAAATTCATGGGGGAACAAATAAGTGGGAAAGGGAAAAATTTCAGAATGGGAATGATTTTTTTTACAGGGACTCCAGGAATAGTACCAAAGAGGGGATAAACAGAAGTGGGATAGGGAAAAAAATTCAAGGGTAAAGTGAGATTTTTATGAAGCGGGTAGGGTAAATTTAGAAGAATGTGGGAAGGTTAATCATTCTGGGATTTAAAGAAGAAAAATGAGGGAATATTATGAAATGGGATATGAAGAAAGGCATAAAATTTTCTGGAAGGTCTGCCTGCACTGGTGCAAGAAAAAAATAACTACAGCGAGAATTAAGTGTTACTTGAATAAAAATATCCATGCTAATTACCCCAATGTATAAAGGTCTGCTGAACCTGTTTTTACTTAGTGGTTGCTAGCATATCTAATGATCAAGCAACATTATCTTTTTATTAGAATTTTTTGATCTCCCTGCCAGCAAGCTGGTTTTCAGGTTGACCCTTCTGCAATCATGTCAGCGAACTGATTTTCACAATTACAGGAAAATATTTTTTCTTTAATTTTTAATTTTTTTATTAAATTTATTTTTTTTCTTTTTAGAAGAAGAGTTCATATTTTCAAAAGGTTGGTTTTACTGTTTACCACTACCGTCCCAAATTGCTGTTGGACTTGCTGTGTAAAATCTTTCTTGGCAAGCGGCTGCAAATACTTCTTTAATCTATGCCCATTTACGAAGAATACTGAATCTTGTCCATCAATAGTTTTGACTTCTACTGCTCCATTCTTGAATACTTGGATCACTTCATAAGGTCCCATCCAACGTGTATGGAACTTCCCTTTAAAAATTTTAAATCTAGAATCATAGAGGAGTACCCAATCACCTGGTTGGAACTGCATTTTCTGAATAGTCTTATCATGCCACATTTTCCGTTGCTGCTGAATTAGGATGTTCTGCTGAACAACATCTTTACGAAATTCATCTAACTCATTTAATTGGAGAAGACGCTGTTGTTGTGCCTTGGAGAGATCTAGTCCTAACTGAACTGCAGTTATGAAGGTTTTAATCTGGAACTCAATCAGCAACAAAACCTGTTTGCCATATACTAGCTCATATGGTGTATGTCCCGTGCTATTTCTCCAAGTGGTTTTGTATGCCCACAAAGCTTCTGGTAATCTTTCAGCCCAGTATTTCCGATGCATATTAACTGTCTTTGTAAGAATGGACTCAATCACTTTGTTTGTAGATTCCACCTGGCCATTTGCTTGAGGGTGACACGGTGTGGATTTCCTGTGCCGGATCTTGTATTGCTCCATCACACCCTGTACCAGATTAGAAATAAATTGCGGACCATTGTCAGAAACAATTTCTCTAGGCACACCAAATCTAGTAAAGATTTCAGAAAAAATAAAATCAACAACAACTTTTTCTGTAGCAAAAGAAATAGCTTTAGCTTCTACCCAATTTGTAACAAAATCTGTACAAACCAGAATATGCTTTTTAGTTAAAGATGTTGGATTTATTGGCCCTATAAAATCAATAGCCAATTTTTCAAAAGGCTCAATCAAAACTTGGGGGCATAAAGTCATTTCATTGGTTTGATTAGGCTAGCCCATTCATTGACAACTATCACATCGTCTGACGTACTGTTTGGCATCCTTAAACAAGGAAGGCCAAATGTAACCAGCACGTAATACTTTATATGCAGTCCGCTTATCAGCGAAGTGGCTTCCACAAGGTTCATCATGAGCAGATTTCAATATGTCAAACACTTCCTCCTCTCTTATACATATACAGATAATCAGATCTGGACCAGTGTAAAAGAGGTCTCCTTGAATCAAGGAATATGCAACACTTTTCTGAATAATATTCCGTTTTTCACGAGAGGACAAGTAGGGTGGTGTCTTCCCAGTAACCAAGTAATTAGCAATGTTAGCAAACCACGGAGAATCTGTAGACATATCAAAAAGATGTTCATCTGGAAAATAATCATTAACAGGAGTTACTTCACCAGGATGATCTAATCTAGAAAGAAAATCTGCTACAACATTAGATTTCCCTAGTCTATCAACAATAGTAACATTAAAATCTTGTAACAATAGTAACCACCTAGTCACTGTACCTCTTGTCAATGGTTTGTTCATCAAATATTTAATCGTGGAATGATCAGTATGTACAAATACTTCATATCCTGTAATATAGTGTCTGAACTTATTAATTGCAAAAATCACAACTAAAAACTCCTTCTCTGTAACTGTATAATTCAATTCAGTGGAAGACAAATTTTTACTAATATAATAAATAACATAGGATTTCTTATTTTCCTCTTGTCCTAAAGCTGTGCCAATAACCAAATCTGAAGCATCAGAGGAAATGTGAAAAGGCAGGGACCAGTTTGGACCTCGCAAAACTGGTGCCTGTACCAACTTTTCCTTCAATGTTTCAAAAGACTGTTGGCAAGCCGTGGACCAAGAAAATTCACTATCCTTAGCTAGAAGTCGGAAAAGAGGAGTAGCTATCTTTGAAAAATTTTCAATGAATCTTCTATAATAACCAACATGTCCTAGAAAACCTCTTACTTCCCTTTGAGTTTTGGGTGCAGGAAGATTCAGAATGATTTCAATCTTTGTCGGATCAACCTGGATACCTTTGTCAGAAATCAAATGGCCAAGCACCACTCTCTCTTTGCACATTAATATACATTTCTTATCACTCAAAGCGAGATGGGCTTCCTGACAACGAAGAATTACTTTCTCCAGATTTTTGAGAGCTTCCTGAAAAGAATCACCAAACACAGAAAAGTCATCCATATAAATTTCTACAAATTCTAGATCAGCAAAAACAGCCAGGACTGCCCTTTGAAAGGTAGCCGAGGCATTACATAAACCAAAGGGAAGCACTTTGTAAGAAAATGTTCCCTATGGACATGTAAAAGTAGTTTTATCCTGATCTTCGGGTGGAATCTGTATCTGGTTATAACCACTGAAACCATCCAAAAAGGAGAAATATTTATTTCCTGCAAGGTATCAAGCACCTGATCAATGAAAGGGAGAGAGAAGTAGTCTTTAAGAGTGGCTTTATTCAATTCTCGATAATCAATACAAATACGCCATCTTCCATCTTTCTTAGGTACTAGTACTAATGGAGAGACCAACTGACTGTCGGAAATAGGATAAATAAAACTGGCATCTAAGAGTTTATGTACTTCTTCCTTCACAATGTCTCTTAGAGCTGGATTCATTCGCCTTTGAGGTTGTTGGAGAAGTCGGGTTCTTTCCTGAATATATATGTGATGTGTACAAGTTTCAGGAGGGATACCCTTCATATCTTCATAGCCCCAGGAAAAGGAACTAAGATGGTTTTGCAACAAATTCACAAGTTGCTCTTGCTGAGATGAGTCCAAATCTGAACTAATATGCAAGGATTTACCAGGGCTAATCTCAACAAGAGTGGTATCAGGCTCAGGAGTACTTAAGGGAGTGGTCAAATGCAGTGGTACAGAAGAATGAGAATCATGATTTTCTTGAAAATATAGGTTGAAAATTTGGCTTAAAGGCTTATAATTAGGCATAATGTCTAGATTATTCAGGAAATCTTGAATCTCATCTTCTTGTGAAGACCCAGTATAATGATGGATAAGGGAAATAAACTAAGTCTCCTCATCACTGCTTTGATCCAACCATAAAGTATCTTGAAGGTCCTGAATGGATCTGGGAGGGGGGTATAATGTAACTTTCTTCCTAGAATCTCCATGTGAGATATACATATCACCAGAACGACATCCAATATATGCATCAGCCGTAGCAAGCCATGGTTGACCCAAGTTCAAGGGATTTCCTCCTACTAGTTTCTTTGGCTCAAGCACAATGAAATCAACAGGATATTCCCAAGAATTTAATGAGATGATCACATCGTCCAATACTCCTTCTGGCTTAATTTTAGATCTATCTGCTAATTCAATCACAGTGGGAGTACGACGAAGATGAGAAAACCAAAGTTGATCCATGGTTTGCTTAGTCATGACATTAATGGCTGCCCCCAGGTCTATAAGAACATTAGAGACAAGGACATTACCAATATGAAATGAGACAACAGGGTTTCCAGGATCAGTATATTTTTCCACAGACACACATCCCGTCATCAACTCTGCTGCCCTACCAACAAATTGAATGGTTCTGGGTTCCAATCTCTTCCTCCCGGGTTTCTTGAGACAGAGTTCCTTAATAATCTTGGTACAAATGGGGATCTCTTTGATGGCTTGAAGCAAAGGTATCTTAATGAAAATATTTCGAAGCTTAGATGCCAAACTAGTCTCAGAAATAGGCTCACTCCTTTCCATTACTAGCCTCTCTCGGAAGGGAGGCTGGTTGGAAGAAGATGGCAAGGATTTAGAGGGTAAATGCTGCTTAGTGACAACTTTCGAAGAATGGTTGAGATTTTCCTCTTTTCCTTTCTCTTCAACGATCACCATAGGTTGCTTCTGATTTTCTGATGTTAATGTCCTTCTCGATCTTAATTTAATATCACGAACCCCAACTGGAATAGACTGGTATTCGAATGGTAAAGGTGGGTTTGTTACATAGATCATTTGCACTGCTTTATTATTATTAGGATTGGGCATAGGTTGAGCAGGCAACTGAGGAGGTCGAAAGGGTGGAGGTAAAGGCAATGGTGGAGTGGACTGACTCGAAAGTTGAGGCATTGAATAAGGTGCATGTGTAGATGGATATGACTGCATAGGTGGCTGGTAGGAATATGGAGAATGAGTTGGCCCTCTCCAACCTTGTTGCCATGGTTGAGAAGGTTGCCCATACTGATATTGATTCCCATACTGCCACTGCTGATGAGAGTTAGGATAAGAATATGCATGTGAATTATAACCAAAATAGTGTGGAGAAAATTCAGAAGCCATACTTGTACCTACCTGAGGCCAATTCCTTCTTGCTCCCATAGCATTCAAGTATTCAGCTTCAGGCTGTCCCCCTGTAAATACAGCTTTAAGTCCTAGTATAGAGGGACATTTTTCTGTGATATGGTCTTCTGCACAAATAGCACACTTATTAGTTTCTTTCAAATTAAGAGGACACTCTTTAGGGGGATGCTTGTCTCTACATTTAGGACATAAAATACATAATGACTCTTGTTCCTTCATGAGTTTCTGCTGAAATTTTAAGGAGTCTAACTATTTGGTAACAATGTTCATTATATCAATTTTCATGTTTTCCATTTTATTTTCTAGTCCAATAATCATAGCATCAGTAGATTCAGTTTTTCTATTTCTATTTCGAGTTCCTCTACCGGATCTATACTGGTTTCTTGAAAATTTCCTGCATAATTCACAAATTTGATCAAAAGTTTGCTGAGAAATATCACCTTGTCCTAACAGATTCAAATTATTTCTAGCATTATCAGTAAGTCCTCTTAAGAACAAGGTTCTAATAGTGTTGAGATCAAGCTTAAGTTTTGACCTTTGTAAAATATACATAAATCTTTCCTAATAATCTTCAAGCATTTCATCATCATCTTGTATGATTGTAAAAATTTCATCCTTCATGTCCCGAGTTTTGCAATATTCTTGATATTTAGACAAAAATACTCTCTTCATATGATCCCAAGAGGTTATGGTGTTTCCTCCTAACCCCATAAACCAGCGAAGAGTTGATTCCTTGAGGGTAACAGGAAATAATCTTAACTTCTGAGCCTCAGTTTTATAATCAGAACTTCTACACCAAATATCAAACTCAAATAGAAAAGAGCCGGGATATTCATGAAATTTACCATGGAAATGAGGGAGAGCTAATGGTGGAATATTCTTCATCTGTGACACAGTATCAGGATCCACAATTGGAAACACAAAAGTGGATTGTCCTTCACTTACCTGGTTGTCAACAATCCCTTCCAAATGATCTTCTTGATCCGCCATTGTTCCCCTCTTACTTGTACCTCTCTCCCCAGGCTGATCCACACCTGAGTTGATATTACCAGAATCCAGGTGGATTGTTCCCACGTGATGGGTTTGAATTGGATTGGGCTTCGTACTGACATAAGGAGACCCAATATGAAAATTATTTTCAGAATTCTTTCGGCCCTTAATGGGCTTCGAACCCTTACCTTTCCTAGGCATTCATTTCAAAAGAAAAAAAAAAAAAAACAAACAATTTCTAAAAAATGCCGTCAGAAATCAATTAACACCAGTAAAATTCCTTCAAAGAAACAACACTGCAAAAATAAAGAAAAAATTACCTCTATTGCATAATCATAAAATTCTTACCAAATCAAATCGCCTCCCCGGCAACAGCGCCAAAATGTTGGGTGCAGGAATTACACTTAAGCAAACTCCTCAACACTTAATTTGTCAATCCGAGGGATTCGTAAACTTAGAGACGAAGCACAGGCAATGCCAGAGATGGTATGAATCTTTCTAATGTAAATCCCTACTTTCTTAAAGGAAAGATTGCAGAATCAAATCAAAAGAGAAAAAGGAAACTTAAACCATCAAAAAATAATCTAAGACTGCAATGAGAAAATATGCATTTGCAAAAGAGAATTAAAGATAAAAGGCAATCACTTCAGCTAATGGTCGTTTAATCTACTGAGTGTGTATTTTCCTTTAGCAGAGACACCTTAGCAGTCTCGTTAGATGGGCCCTTAACCTGCTTCCTTAAAGATTTCCTTCTTGCATTAATCTGTCTTGCACTAGTGCAGGATCAAAGAGTTATGTAGAAGGTATAAATTGTGTCTTTACTGAAGGCTTTTTCATTCATGAAAGGGCTCGAACTTTTCAAGGTTCAGAGCACTCAGATCCTGTGGCAAGAAACTAGTTCCTGCACCTGATCAGAACTTCCTACACTTAGTTTTTAACCCTTAAAACAAGTGTCCAATTATTGTAAGTGCTATTTTACTATCAAATCAAATTGCACACATAAAGGTGAATGTTTCTGATTTTAATAAAATGCAGAAGTAAAGAAACAATAATTTATCCTGTCGTAAGTGTTTAAAGAAAGAAAGAAAATCATGGAAAGTAGATTAAGAAAACTTGTTCCATCACACCAACGTGCACTGGTGCAGGTTTGCTTCTCCTACTTGTACCAGGCGGTGGAAAACCAAATAAACAGAACTGCAGGAAAATGAAATGTCACACCAACATGCACTGGTGCAGGTTTGCTTCTCTTGCTTGTACCAGGCGGTGGAAAAATAAATAAATAGAACTGCAAGAAAAAGGAAATGTCACACCAACATGCCTGGTGCAGGTTTGCTTCTCCTGCTTGTACCAGACGGGAAAATCCAATCTGAAATTAAATGCAGGAAAGTAATTTGCAGGGAAAGAAAATGTAACTACTTCACACGACAGATCCGTTTTCAATAAGACAGGAAAACATGTGCTGAAAATTGAATCACACTTTAATAATTTAAACACACATTACAGGAAACAAAAAATGGGGTAACCGTGCTGGGTTGGTTGGGCCCTAGCAAACCAGCGCATTTCCCTTTTTAAATTAAACGCTGCTTAGTAAAATAATTAATTCATCAGCTTAAAAGAACAGAAACATAATTTCTAAAACATGAAGCGGAAAAACCTTTAATTAATTTATTAAGGCGAATACATACGTTGATACAATGTCCAGCCCAGATTCGGGCGATAACAAAAGACTGGTTCCCACATATCAACTTCAATCTAAACTCTGCTCCAAAATTCTCCTCTTAGGTCCTATTTACACTTTACATTATATAGATCTGTTGGCCGAAGGCCAAAACAGATCGTTCAACTAATTCATAACAAAATGCAGAATTTAGTATCCGCCTTCAAGATAGGACGGTTTTGCAAAACTGGTCGTAGCTAACCAGCTTTCTCCCTTCACGGATTAGTCTCAGCTGCCTTTGAATCATTCACTGTTGTGGCTGAAATGGCTTAAGACGGGGTGGTGATTGAGGAAGTTCGGATCTACCCCGAAGATATGTTGCGCTGGCAATAGTCCAGATCCGATCTTGCACTAAGATCAGCGGTCATGATAAGCACTTTAACCATCACATATCCTTTGGAGATATCGATTAGTTACAAAAGTGATTTAGAAATAAGAAATCATGTGATAAATATTTAATTAATGCTAAATTGAATTAAAACATGAAAAATAAAGGTTTATACTAAATGTGTCACCATGCTTGGACTCGTGCAGGATGAGGGTGCATAAAGGAGGTGAAGTAGGGGTAAATGGTTATAATTTAGGAAGGGAAAAGTGGTAAAAAGAGAGCAAATTAGGGGGCTAACAAGTCGAATGAATGCACTGGGCCGTTTAGGTGTAAAACCGCACCGGGCATAATGTTGGTTATACAACACACGGGGCCGTTCTAATTGGTATTGGGATTTGTGTGGCTCCCATAGTTTGTATCAACACACCGGTGCGTATACTTATATAAACACACCCGTGTGCCGTATCATAGCGAGGCACCGAGATTTATAATTGGTATCGATATTCATGCGGTGCCCATAGATAGTAAAAATGCACCAGTGCTTATAGATACATAAACACCCCGGTGCATAGTATCACACAAACACACTGATATTTATAACTGGTATCGGTGTTTGTGCAGTGCCCATAGATCATACAACAACACCGATGCGTATAAACACATAAACGCACCGGTGTACAGTTACTAACACGCACCAGTTTTCATTTTGTATTTTTTAGAAACATCGATCTGTGACAGTCCAATTATTGTGATTGTTTTAAATTCATTATTCATCAAAATTGGACACATATTATAACAATATTCATATTAATTAAATTTTTATTAATGCATTTGAATGTGATGTTTGGATTAATTTATTATATCATATCATAATTATTGTGGTTTTTAAAAATTCATTATTCATCAAAAGTCCACACATACATATCTTATAACAATATTCATATGAATTAAATTTTTATTAGTGCATTTGAGAACGACAATGGAGAAATACAATAGCGACAATGGAGAACGCAATAGAATAAATTAAAACATATATATATATATATATATATATATGTATATGTATATGTATATGTATATGTATATGTATATGTATATATATATATATATATATATATATATATATATATATATATATGAAAAAAACATCCTTTATCATACAAAATGGGACAATTATTCATATCCCTTTGTCTTTTAATTGGGACACTATGTCCATTACATTAAACAAAATGTCTGATTTCACAAACATATTTCAAAAAATAAAACGCTTTGATTTGATATCCAAACATAGTGATCATCATTTTTCGCTTGAACTGTTGTCACTGCTAGAGCTACTTCCATGAATTGGGGTTATTTTCAGGAATGTTTTATTCACGGCGTTGATTGTTTTCTTCTTCTTCACCTTCCATCTACAAACATAAAAATAAACTGAAATGAGTGTATATAAATTGGTGAGAATAATGAAAATTGCAATATTAAATAATATACATCAATGTAAATCGAAAATAAAAATGAAGTACCATAGCAACAATTGACTCATAAACTATACACATTCTTTCAAAACCATGTACCATGCCATCTTTCAAAATTTCATCTGTTGGCGCAGTTCCATACTTTGTTTCCTGCAAGTTTTATACCCCATACCAAATCATATATTTAATATAAAATATGTTTTTGCTCTATTAATTATAGACGGAGCTAAGTAAAACAAGATCGATAGATGCTTACAAATTCCACAATTAGATTCTGATATGCCAACATATACTCACAACCCATATTTAACCCAATTTCAATCAATTCGTCTGATGGTTATTCTTTGTATGTTAGCACCTGTTTGAAGACATTCAATGATGATTTTTGTAAAACAACTTAAAAAATACAAAAATGAAATCTGGTTAAGTTGTTATAAGGAAATAACAATTACTCACAAACTTAGAGATCAACCCTTTTCTTCCTTGTCATCCTGTTTTATGTGCTGAATGGGTTCCATTTTCTTTTCTTTTATGGAAGAAAATTCTTGAAATTTAATATTTAATGCTAAATTGTTTATTTATTGTACCTAATGATCAAAATTTCAATGATTACATATTACATTTGAAGCACGTTGTTGTTGAGATGGCTCCTCCTGCGATGCAATTTTGTCCATTTCTTTGACCATCTCCTTGTACACCTTTTTGGACGTTCCTACTGGCATATTTATGATATCAGCTCGTTCATCTTTTGAGATTTTCATAATCTTCTTGAAAATGTAACATGACAATAAAGTATTTAATTTTTATATTGATATATGAAAATTAAATATAACAAAAGTGATATTTATAAATAATTCTAGACAAACATTTAAAGGAATATTAATTTTTCATTCATTCTTTCTTGTTGTTGTAAATTTTTGCTATTAAAATTCTGACATGTCTCATTGACCAATTCTCTGGAAAATCTTCTTGTAGTTTAGATAAAATTTGGTTCTTGGAATCATTGGATTTATTTTTGTATTGTAAGTGGAAAGAACGTCTACAAAAGTTTTTTCCCCTTTCGTTAACTTCTAGCACCACTCCAGATGAGCTAAAGAGCAATTCATTTTCATTTGCATGTTCTATTTTTTTTCTTTTCTTAGAACAACATTCCTTTTCTGAGTCGTTGGTCTATGTAGAACATTAAACAGATGTGAATTAGTAGACTGTTTGACACATGCTATCTAATAATTTTAAGTATATTATTAATGATAATAAAAAAAAGAAACTCATATTGGATCGATAGTATTTTTTTCATTCACCTGATTCATCTTTTTTCAAATTTTCCATTAAACTTTTACGCTCTTCTCGTCCTAGATAAAAAATAATCATATCGAGCTTCGTCATTTTGTGGCTCTGTATGATACACATTAAACAATATGTATTAGTTAAACTTATATATAGTTCAAAAATAATATTTTTTATAAATAATTTACAAAGAACTTGACTTTTTTGCTTTTCTTGATGTGTTAACAGTATTTTTGTTACTTGATCTCTTGTCAGTCATTTCTTTATCAATCTAAAACCTGCACCATATCATTCAATAATATATTTATAAATAAATTATCAACTTTTCAGGTAGAAAATAAATCTCAAGACACCAGTGCGCCTTTCATGAGGTCCGCATCGTAGCTAGTGCATGGGGATATTAATAATGCACCGCAAAACAATGTAATAGACCATACGGTGCGTTGGGTATAATAAACGCACCGCAAAAAATAGTGTAATAGACCTAACAGTGTGTGGGGTATTATAAACGCACCGCAAAAACGGTGTAATACATCGTACGATGCTAACCTAGTTAAATGGAGCACCAATGCCGTATTTCAAATTTGGCGCACAGATTTAGAAAAAATGTTTTCAAATTTTTTACTACACAGTACTTGCGTGGGTGCTATATAATACAATGCACCGGTGCGGTAACATACGTAGGGCGCACCGTTAAAGAAAAATCCATTTTTTCAAAAATTCACGTAATGGCTGAATGGATTGGGATCTGACTATGCAAGTCGTCCTGTGGGTTGGACGTCAATCTAAAATTAAAAACGCTAATTCTAAAATCACAGAAACAGGGAGAAGAAAGGGAACAAACAAAAAAATGAAGGGTTTAGGGTAAAAATGGATAAAACTGCAGAAAAAAGTAAAAAAACTGCAGAAAAAAATAAAAAAATAATCAAATTTAATCACGAGATGGTTTGAAATAATATGATACAGGGTTTGAATCACCATAGGTTTGGTTTCTGATTGTCTGAATACTTCTGTTCGAACGTATTTCGCTGCTTCACAGTGCTCTCGTGCTCTTTTGCTCCAGGTCTGTCTCCTGCAAATATCTGGCTAAAAATTTTAGCAAAAATAGTGAAATAATGAAAAATGTTTAGTATTTAAAGAATTATTTTATGAAATTAGATTTTCGAAAATATTTTTCCTCTCATTTTTCAAATTGTTGTTTTTTTTTTTTTTTTAAATGTCACTTAAAGAAAATAGAATTGCGTTTTTTTTATTTGCGTTTATTTGTTACCGGTGCGGAAGAGTTGTGAAGCACTGATGCGTCTTCTTAATACGATGCACCGATGCGTGTTAGGATGATAAGCGCACAAGACTGTATAAAGTTATTTTTTTTGTATGTAAGATCATAATAAAATAATGATAATTATAAAGTACATGAATTTATTTTCATTATTTTCTAAACTTTATTATGTTACAAAAATTTGCATTATTCTAGATTTGTTAGTTTTCAATTATTTGCAAATTTACAAATTTAAATATTTTAATAAAATCATTTCACATTAATAGAATTAAAATTTTCACATTAATAGAATTAAAATTTTACAAATATTTTACATACAATTAGAATTAGAATTAGAATTAGAATTACACTTTTACATTAATTTCACATACATGAATTATGATTAGAATTACAATTACAATTTCAATTTTACATACAATTACATTTACAATTTTACATAGAATTACATTTACATTTACAATTACAATTTTACAAATATTTTACATACAATTCAATTAAAATTACATTTACAATTTTACAAATATTTTATATACAATTCACTTAAAATTACAATTACAAATACAATTACAATTTTAGAATTTTACATACAATTAGAATTAGAATTAGAATTTTATAATTTTTCATATATACAATTACAATCATTTCAGAATAAATTAAATATTACAATTACAATTAAAATTTTACATTAATAAATATTTTACATACAATTACAGTTAAAATTACAGTTAGTACAAATACAAATATAATTTTACAATTTTACATAAAATTAAAATTAAAATTTCAATTACAATCACGACATAATATTTAATAAATATCATGGTCATTTAATATTAAATTAATTAATAAACATCATCACGATCATGATAACCATCGTACAAACATTATATTCGACTAATAAACACATTCAAATATCAAATTAACATTATATATTAACATCATCACAACACAAACATCAAATATACATATCATTTTAAATAACTCATGTTATCACATATACACATCTATCTGCAAACTAAACATTAAATGAACATATCTAACATAACATAACAATATGCGCCACATTATGATGATCACCAACATGTAAATTAAGTACAATTGCAACCTGAACATAAAATACATGGACCATATATATATATATATAACTGAATAATGTTAAAAATATACAACTGTACTATAATTTTCATGGACCAGCTGGTGGTAGTATAAAAACATCAATAGTAGTACAAGTGGATGCCTGCTTAGTAAAGTTGGGTGCAGCCTTGACAGTCGATGGTCAAGCCTGCTCATGATCATGATCACTAGTACTGATGGATGCATTCGCTGGTGGTAGTACAACATCAATATGAGCAGTAGTAGTGGATGCCTGTTCAGTCAATAGTGCAGCCTTGGTGGTCGATGGTCCAGCCTGCTCATGATCATGACTAGTACTGATGGATGCTGCAGGCTGCTGACTGGATGTGGCCGATGGTCCAACCTCATCTCCATGATGACTGCTAGATGCTGCCAGTGGAGCCTCATGCTCATCAGGCGCGCTGCGAGGTGAACAATCATGAGATGCATGTGAGTCACTGCTCAAGGACTGTCCATCATGTGCTGCGGCTCTACTATGCCTATAGCTACGGACAGTCCTCCCCAGTCGCGTAACAGTTGTCGTAGCTCCTATGACATGCCGCATTAGGCCGTACATGTCACGCGGCATGCCTGTCCACATCCGTAACAACCTATCATCGGCTTATATGTCTCTGTAATGAGCGGGCCTGATGCCCACATCAACAATCAATGCACAGAGTTGGTTGCCCAACTCCATCCTATATCTAGTCTCAGGTCGACTGCACCTAGCAAAAGGTAGTACCGGTGCACCATGAGCATGAGCATGTCTCTCTGCTGTACCGATCTCATCCTGATCATGATCATCCTTGGCATCAGTCATGTCCTGATCATCATCATCAGGCCACACCTGGATCATGTGGTGGATCAATCATCTCCTTGCCATCAAAAGAGCCAATGTCTGCAAAATATATACAAGTACACAATAATAATTAGACAATTTCATTACACAATTTAATAAAAACAAGTTAAATAACATGTTAGAATAAAAATAAATAAAACAATAATATTACCTTTATCATCTGGCGGCTCATCATCTGTGAAGAGGATGTTGGGACACCCTCGCCAATCTAATCTAGCATAAGGACATGGGACCATAATGAAGGGAAGCAGCCCGTCAACACTAGCTAGTAAGTCCAGTGCATCATGCGATATCTTAGCTGGAAACATAATGTCTCCCCTCTTGGGCATCATTTGCCCCCACATGTGCATCCGGGCCTCGAACATCGGCCTTCGAGGCTGTCGAACAAAACTAGGTCTCATCTCTAGAAACCTCTCAAAAAATAAACAAAACAACTCTGAAGCAAAAGGGAAGTTGACCCTCCCTTGTGCATGAGCACGACATCTATCTAAGGCCATACAAAATTTCCACAAAAAAATGGCAGACCACCTGACAAGTCGTGGCTGCTATACTAAAGACTCAACATAATATAAAAGCGAGCAACTAATGCGTTGCCTGTCACTGGTGTTGTGCGAAATGGTCAAAATGATAAGGGAGAGGCACTGCACGTCCTGTCTACCAAAAGCACCTATACATAACTGACCTCCAGGTACCTGAAACTCTGAAGGAGACAATATATGTGCTCCAATGTATCTCTGGGAGTAAACTAACTAACTCCCTACTACACAACCAACTGGCACGTCTGGGAATGAGGGAAAATCCACCCTTCTCCTCAATAGTCCTGTAATAAAATAAATATCGTCCTCATTGGGTGTGTAACACTGGTCAGGACCAACCTGGAAAGCCCGTCGGTGGCCATTCCACCTGCGGATAAGATATCTCAAAAACACACTATGGGCCTTTAGGGAAGTAGCCTCCTCATAGAACTTGAGGAAGCCTACCTGCCTAAGGTTCCCCTGGGTATCTACAGTAATAGGGCGAGGGTATGCATCTCTCTCCCTCTCTTGGGCCTCCCATTGGTGAATCATGTCATATTGTTCAGCCTGTTGTTGCTGTTCCTCCTCTTCTCTCTGAATCATTGCCATATTAAATATTTTTTTATATTAAAACAGACATGTATTTAGGAATATACATATATATATTTTTGAAAAAAAACAAACAGACAAGTCGATGCGCTATAAAAACAGTCACAGCACCGGTGGCGGTGCGGCCTAAGATTGTAGCGCACCGATGTTGGTGCCGCTAATGGAATACAACACACCGGCCTCAGTGCAACTGTCTATTTTTCAAGCATCGTTAATTATATATAAGTTCAGAATAGTGGTGCGTTGACTGAAATATATGCCCCGACGCGTATAGTCGTGTTAGCGCACTGACTTCATGACAAGTACATAGTCGACGGTGCAGTCTTTTACCCAGCCGCATCGTTGACCCTCTCGGAATGCAAAATGTGGTGCGCTGACATACACTGGGGCATACAATTCCTTCAACACACCGCACTGTGATTCCCATGGTCAACGGTGCGCCTGGATAAATGAGCGCACCGTTTTTTTGTTTTGTTTTGTTTTTATATATATATTATTTTATTTTTTATTTTTTTTTAAATTGTTCGGGGCGCCTTTCGATACTGCCCCGGAAACGGTGCGGATACCGTTAGCACCGGTGGCGGTGCGGCCTGTAAATTTTACAGGCAGCACCACTATTCGGTGCAAGCCGAACAACTCTGGTGCATCGCGCGACAATTTTTTTCTTTTTCTTTTTTAATTGTTATTTCAATTTCTAATCCGCTAAAAGGCTTAATTATGGAAAAACTAGAAAAATACCTGTACATTTCGCCGTCGAGGAGGCAAATTGGCTGTAAAGTTTGCAAAAGAAAAATTTCCCATCATTTTTCAAAATGCAAGCTGGAGATTGGTGGCCAATGCATAGCAGCAATGCGTGCAATGAAAGCATCGATGTTAGGGCGTCTCAGAGAAGGGGAAATGGCTCAGTGCTTGAGAGCTCTGGAGCACTGAGGAAAGTGAAAAATGATGTTTTTTGGCTGTAATTTTTTTATATTTAACCCTGTTTCGGTGCATGGGGTTTTATAGGCACACCGGTACACTTACTTACAACCACACCGGGCGGTGTCAGATTTGGCACATTGTTTATAATGCACCGGGGCAGTTCCCTAACACCGCACTAGGATGTTTGTGTTTTGGTGCGAAGTTTTGATGATGCACCAGGGCAGAATATTCGTAAAGCACAGGTGCGGAATAGTTGTAAAGCACCGATTTTTTGGCCTTAATTTTTTTTTATTTTTTATGCAACGCTATTCTGGTGTGTGAGGTTTATTGGCGCACTGGTGCTCCTGGATAAGAACGCACCGACACGTTTATGTTTTGGCATGGTGTTTTATGATGCACTGGTGCGGAAGAGTAGTGAAGCACCAGTGTGTTACAGCAATAGGACGCCCCGAAGGTGTGTGTACGTCGTTCACGCTGTTCGGTGTGCCAATGTTTGTTGCATACCAGTGCGTTCTATGGTAGAGCGCACACCAGTAATTGAGAGCTCAATAGCACTGGAAAACTGAAAAATTTGAGTTTAAAAAAAAAAAAAAAAAAACCGTTGCGCGTGGTTTATAGGTGCACTGGTTCTGTTTCTTACAAATACACCAGTCAGTTTGTGTTTTGGCGCATTTTTTTATGATGCACTGGTGCGGTTTCTTTCTACCGCATCGGGTGGTTTCTGTTTTGGTGTGGTGTTTTATAATGCACCGGCGCGGAAGAGTTCTGATGCACCAGGCGGGTGTGTAAGGAGTGCATGGTGTCTGGTGTGCCAATGTTTTTGCGCACCGGTGCTTTCGTTATTCCAGAGCACCGGGGCGATGATTAATGACAAGCGCACTGAGCGGAAAACATCCGCAAAACCCTCCGCCTGCCAACCTCCTCTAGTAACCTCCGCTAGAAACGGATGTATGGGGTATTTTTCTGTGGGGTTCCTCAAAAAAATCTGCTAGAGGGTCTTTTCCTTGTAGTGAAAAGTACTTTTTCCCTACTAATGAATCTAGGACTTGATCAATGAATGGTAGTGGAAAATGATCCTTTAGTGTTGCTTTGTTTAATTCCCTATAGTCTACACAGATTCTCCATTTTCCATTTTTCTTGGGAACCACAACTAAGGGAGAAATCCATTGCCTGTCTGAGATAAGGTAGATAAAACCTACCTGCAATATTTTTTGCAACTCTTCTTTTACTATCTCTTTCATCATTGAATTCATCCTTCTTTGTGGTTGTCTTACAGGTTTGACATTTTCTTCTATCTAAATGTGATGCATGCATGTTTTTGGATGAATTCTCTGCATATTTGTATAATCCCAAGCAAAATATTTTGAGTATTTATTTAATATTGCAATTACTTGTTCTTATTGTGATGATTGTAAATTGTTTCCAATATTAAGATTCCTTCCGGGGTTGATTTGAATTGTTTTACTTTGAGAGCTTATGATTGAGTTACCGGGAAAAATAGCTTTAAATGATGTCTGTAATGAATTAATAGTGCAATTTTCATGAAAACATTGATTCAAAAGTTGACTTGCAACTTCATATCGGATGGTTCTAAGCTGCTCAGAAATATCAGGTTCCGAAATGAAAAGATCCATTAAGTCCTCATTATCCTCTTCTCTAAAATCAAAGGCTTGATTTATGCTTAAGATAGACTGAATTTATTATTTTTGTTCATTATGCCATGATAATAAAGATGGATATTGAGTAGGATGATAGAGTGGTATGTGCTTCCTTTCATTTCTATGTGATATGATCATACTTCCTGATCTACATCCAATTAAGGCATCTGCTGTGGCTAACCATGGTCTGCCAAGAATTAAAGGATGGCCTCCTAAATTTGATTTTGGTTGTAAGACTAGGAAGTCTACATGATATTCCCATGAATCCAAAGAAAAAATGATGTCCTCAAGTACTCCTTCTGGCACTACTTTGGATTTATCAGGTAGTTCCAAAATTGTAGTGGTAGGTCAAATATTGGGCAAGTTTAAACACTTCATAGTTTCAGTTGTCATGACATTGATAACAACTCCTAAGTAAATTAAAGTTTTTGAGACTGAGAAATTGTTGATTGAAATTGTTACCATAGGTATTCCACGATCAACATATTTCTCAACTGTTGTATTTGTTGAGATTAGACTGGCTAATTTCTCGATGACATGAATTGTAGGTGGATCCTTCTTTCTTTTACTATTATTTTTTTATGCATAATTCTGTAATTGATTTTGTATAGATAGGAATATCTTTGATAACACGCAATAAAGGAATTTTAACATAGGTTTTTTTTCAATTCATCCAAAATATCAAATTCAGGAAGAGGAACAATAGGTTTTTTCTCTACTAAAATTTTCGGAAAAGGAGGTGTCTAAGTTGTTATGGTTGTATTTTCCTGAATTTGATGTTCTTCATCATGTTTTTTTGGATCTCGGCCCTCTTCAACTTGCTCTTCTATGATCACATGAGAGTATTTTTATAAAATTTTCGTAGACCTTAAGTGGATGTTTTGAATGGGAAGGATGGAGTATGAAGTCCCTTCCTCAGTATTGTAAATTGTTATTTCCACTTTGTTACTCATATTTTCTACTGGTTGAGATTGTAATTGAGTTGGTCTAGGTGGAGGTTGGTTAGATGGCAGCTGAAGCTGCTGAGGTTGAGTTACTGCAGGTAATGGTTATTGTGGAAATGAGTTTGATTGAGTGGGTTGCTGGAATTGTTGATACGAGAATGGTTGTTGAGGATAAAATTGTTGAGGAGGTTAGGCTCCATAAGCATATCCTCTCCAACTTTGTGAAGGTTGGTTTTGGATTTGCTGTGGAGGCCAATCCTGCCATGGCATAGGAGCATTCCACAAGGACTGAGTAGGATATTGATAATTCTGAGGAATTTGTTGAGGTAAATTTTGAGGCATACCTGTAGACCGTAGTTGCCAAAGTCTCCTAGGTGCAAAAAAGTAGAGAGAGTCAATCCATTGTCCCTCTTCGAATGAGTTTACCTGCAATTCCTTGAGTTTTGGACAATTACTAGTTGAATGATTTTCTGTACAAAGTCCACGAACCTGAATACTATCTAAAGGAAATTCCTTCAGTGGATGTTTCTTTCTACATTTAGGAAAAAATATTGATAGTACCTGATCTTGTTCAACTTGATTTTTCTTTTCCTTTAGTACATCGACTTGTGTCCCTAATGTGCTCACGATATTTGTTTTAAATTTCTCAAATAAATTCCTTAATTATGATCTTGTTATGCTTCCTGTTGCATATTTAGAAACTTTTGAATTTGTATCTCTTTTTACACTTTTAGCTCTTCCTCTTGAATACTTTTGACATAATTATGCAATCTCCTCAAATGGTAAATATGAGATGTCTCATTTTCCCATTACATTGAGACTATCCAAATATTCATCTCGTATACCTTTGAGAATTTTTTTCAAATGGTATCAGTATTTAAAGAGTGTTTTTTGGATTTTTGTAAGTTGTAAAGATATTATTCTAAATAGTCTTCAAAACTCTCATCTTCTTGTTGAGACATCCAAAAAATATCTTCCTTTGAATCTCTAGGCCTACAATAGGCTTGATACTTCTTAAGAAAAAAAATTTCTCATGTCATCCCAAGAAGTAATAGTGTGTTCTCCTAATATCATAAACCATTTTAATGTTGTTGCTTTAAGAGTAGCAGGAAAAAGATGAAGCTTATGTGTATCATCAGTATAACCATAAGAACGACATAAGATATCAAATTCAAACATGAATGAATCAGGATCTTCAGAAGACATTCCATAGAAATTTGGTAAAACAGAAGGTGGAATATTCTTCATTTTTACCTCTTCTCCAAGAATTTCTCTAGTATCTAGAATTGGGAATCTAAAAGTAGCTTCTTGATCACTGTTTGTTTCTACATCATGTCGTCTCTTATTGTCATGTTCTCTTTGATATATTCTTCTCTTTTTCGTTCTGCTTCTCTTCTCATTTATTCCTCTCTTTTTCCTTGCCATTCTCTTTGTTGTTGTTCATATTGTATCCTTTGTTCTGGAGTTAATATTGGAACATTAGATCCTTGTCCTTCCCCTGTCATTTCTTTCTCAGCTATTTGAAATGTCTCGGTAAGAAGTTGAGTTTTTGTTTCTTCAACCTTTTCTATTTGTTTGAGGATTGGTTGATCCACTTGTTCAAGAGTTGGTTTTCTTGTATCTCTTTGTTTTCTTATGGAAGATGTTTCTATTTCTATTTGTTTTCTTTTTACTCACAGGCTAACAAATTTTGTCTTTTAACAAGAGTTAATCTTTGTCCCAAACATTGTTTTTCCTACAATTCTTTTAAAGTTGTTTTTCTAGCAACTGGTGTAATTAGTCCTAATAGTCCTGCTCCCATGGATGGTTGAGTGGTTGGGGGTTTTGTTTGGAAAATATACCTTTTTCATCTCTTTCTCTAGGCATAAAGAAACATAACTAAAAGATAAACTTGAATTTGTTGTTGTTTTTTTAATGAAAAATGGAAATGAATTTAACTAGACTTCTACCCTCTAAATGTGCTTTCCCGACAACACTGCCAAAATGTTGGTCCAATTTATGGGTTTAAATCAGATCATCAATTCTCTTATCAATCCAGTTTTCTTAATATTATAAGCACTCCAACATATATGGTTTAGAGGTAGTTTCTAGAAGTTTAACACTTAGCTAGTTTGAATCCTTGAGTATTTTTTCCAAGCAAGCTTCACTCTCCCTTATAGGAGAAGGATTCGAAAAGCCTTCAGTGGCAAGATTAACACTTCCAGATTACCAATTTTCCTTAATGAATCAAATAGCCGCAAATTAATCATACATGAAATGAACAATTTTTGACAAGTCCAGTTATTGATTGTGAAAGAAATATCAAGTCCTCTTATATAGAGTCAATTTATAATATCTCTTAATAAAACATATCAATAATAACTAGTGTACAGGCTCGGCAATGGGGGCCCTCCACGCTTCCCATGCACACCTTAGATGAATATAAGCTCAAAATAAAATGTAAACCAGATCAAGCATCATCTATCAAACATAATAGAAGCAAAATAACTTTGAACCAACCGCTTTCACTAATTTTCAAAAAGTCTCCAAATTCACATAGTTAAAGAGATGTTTTCCTCCTCTAAATATCATATATTTATACAAGTATTTGGTAACTAATTAACTAAAAATACTAAAATACATATATGATATCCTTAGATAAGGCCTACAAGTCGAATTCAGTACCCCCATCTCTAAAATCTAGGAAAAATCCCTTAAAATCACATTCTGCCCATATTTCATGCTCAAATCAAGGGATATTTCTGAACAACCCTCACAACTAGTCTAGTTTGACAAGCGTTGACCGACCCTAATCTAGTTGTTCCGATGTGAACCAACATGTGTTCACCCATCCTTGGTCCCCATAGTTTCTAGTTGTGTATTCGGTTCAAGCTTAGGTGTCCTGCAACCATTACTTCAAATGAGCTATTACATGCTTTTTTAGTTCTATCATAATTCAATTTTAATGCTTTATTTAGACTAAAACACTAAAATAATTAAAAGAAATGATTTAACTACCTTGATGTGAAAAATGAGCTGAATATGATGATAAGATGATGAGAAAAAGTGATAAATGATGAAAATGTATAGGGTAAAAGAAGCCAAAATCGAAAGCCAACAACATGTATGATTTCCTTACTAGTTTTGGCATGCATGGCACATGTATGTGGTTTCTTGGTTATGATATGTCATTTGAATGGAGTATTTTCTAGATTGAAAATGGTTTTTCCTAGCCTTGCCATTCCCTAGATAACCATGGTGTTGTGGAAGCCTTTCCCTTCTTTTTTTTGGATGGTTCTCATGTTCCTTTGGTTGTGGGTTGAGCTATTATTTCTTGGAGCCTTCGTTGGACAAACGCTTTGGAGCCCCGTAATAGCTTGGGTTGAGTCACTAGTCATGGAGCCTTGGTTGTACAAAAGCTCTAGAGCCCTTGGTGGGTTGAATTAATAGTCATGGATCCTTGGTTGGTGTTATCACTCTAGTAATTCTCTAAGTTGTGAGATTTTGATTTATAGTTAAAAGAACTAAAGGTAACCACAGACCAAATTTTAAACTCTAGGATCTAGCCTTCCTAGGGTTCAGAGAGGGCTCTCTCTATAAAATTTAACTTTGTTTTGATTATAAGATATTATGCTAGTTATGAATTTGCAATTTGGTTTTGGTTTGATTGGTCCATTGGGCTAAGGAGTCAAAATTCAAGATCTTGGAAATCTGTTTGGTGAGGTGATATGATCGGGATAATGAGCAATGAAGGGTTCTTTGATCCAGAAAAGGGAAGTAGTAGGCAGAGGTCAAATGAGATAGGGAGCAAATAAGGATTCCCTACTCTGAAAATTAGCAGAAAATATAGAAATGATAAACAATAAAGACATGGTGCTTTTAACAAATCCTGAAGTAATACTCTTGTTTATTCATTCAAATTTAGAACACATATATGGATGCATGTAACAAATAAAGATAAACTATGACAAGTAGAAAATACTTCACTTCAATATCTCATCACATGAATCTTGAAATATGATGCTGATTGATTCGATCCAGTCTGCTACTCGAAATTTGAAACACACAATCCTTCAAGTGCAACAAAAATGACTATAGAAATCTTCAGCAATTTATTCCACTATAATACTTCAAAGTGTGAAGTATTTATACATAATTGTTTACAAAATATCCTAGAATGCTTCTAGGAATTATCTAAGGAAAATAGAAATATATTTACAACAAAATAGAGACAACTGCTTAAAAAATCAGAAAGTTGTCCTATCTATCCAAATAAAATAGAAACTAATTGTGGAATAGGTGCAGCTGGCTGCCTTGGTGTCCTCTTTGTTGGATCAGATATTTTTAAGTTGGTTTTGAAATCTGATCTTCTTTATCTTTTACTCTTTCACTCTGATTCTCTTTAATCTCTGATACTCTTTAAACTCGGATACTCTTTGACCACTGTAAAACTGTTTACTACTATAATAAAAATCTGTTTTGATTGAAAATTAGCAAACTGTTTTCTCTTTTTATCTTTCTGCCTTTTAACTGTCACAGTAAATCAGTAAGTGACTGCCAAGTTTCTTCATCTGGAATTTGTATCTTCTTCAGCGTCCTGAAGTTTTCATCTGCCTCTGTATATCTGGAAAAAGTTGGTTTTATAACAAACAAATGTCTTATCTCATGTTGCAAATAAAATATATCTTCAAAACTTCTGAGTAAGACTTTTCCTATAGGGATACCTTGTCCATCTATGTTTTTCACCTATTCTTTTGCATATTCTCTGATCTTTTTATTATAATCCTCTTGAGGCATAAGCTTATCATTGATAACCAAAATGTTAGGCAGACTTCTTTGCCTAAGATTTTCAAATTTAACCATGAATTTGGTTACGGTTATGTTAATATTATCACACTTTTCTTCAAGCTGTTTCATCAGGTTCTTCTTGGTGATGAATTTCCTTATTTCAAGAATTGTTTCAGTCCTGTCAGTAATCTCAATTTCTTCTAGCTCTTGCTTGTTTTTGCTGTTAAGAAACTTGATCAATTCTATGGCCTGCTCAGGTTTATTATCAAGCTCATCTTTAGTCTTCTGAATTTCTACTAGTGCAGGCTTTAGTAAATCTCTTTGTTCAAAGATCACTTGAGTTGAGGGCCACACATCATTGATGGCTTCAATGATCTTGTTCCATAATTGATTTTTCACATATGAAATTGGATCCTTTAAGGTTAAATATTTTTGTAGCTTCTTGAGTTCTTCATTTAATCTAGTAGCCTTTTGCTCATGAGTTTTGGCATTAATTTGAGCCAATTTCTTTTGATCTTTAAGAATTTCAATCACCTGTTTTAATATGTTAATTTCACTTATCTGAAGTGACATTTCTTCCATGGCTTTTATTAGCTTGTAGGCCTCACATAAAGGGTGAGATGCTATAGTAGATGACTCTGTAGTTGATGTTGTAGATGATGTCACTGGCACTGCAATAGCCAGTGGAACTTTGGGTGCCAACTCTTATGCTAGAGTTGATGGTACAGCTGTAGTAACCATAGGGATAACTGAAGGAACTTCTGGTGTTTTTGTTGTTTCCCTTTCATGGACAAGCTCATCCATTTGAATCTCCATTTCTTTGATCTGTCCTGTTAACTGAAAGATTATGTTCATCATATCATCCTTCTCATTTTGTCCTTGTATTATTTCTTTAGCTTGAGGATGTTCAGTTGATGGAAATTTAAGCTGTTTCCTCAATGCTGCAATGTCTTCATTCTTTTTCTTTACTAACTGTTCTGCTGCTTTGACATTTGCAGGGTCATATCCAACCTGTAATACCAACTCTTCTAGAGATTTAATTCTGAGATCTTTAGCATATAATGATGCTTTTTCAAGTTTCATTTGATCTTTTATATTTATGATTGTGTTCTGAACACTCGTAGCCTTGGTTGTAATTATTGAATACAACATCTCTGAACTCTGTCTATGAAATTCTATCTGATCAAGAGCATGGATTTTTTTTGTTTGTACTTCTAGATCATTTTTTTTGTAATCTGCAACTGTCTTTGGAACCTTCACTGTAGGCTGTAATACTGACATGATCAGATTTTTATTTGAGTAATCAAATGCTGATAAGAGTCTATTTTGAACACTTGGTGTTTGCATAAAATATTGAGCGTAAACCTCATTTTTAATCTCTTCATTCTTTGTCTTGATTTGTTTATAATTTTCCTTGATATCAAGGTCCTTTTCCTCTACTGTCTGTGAAGATGATGCTTTCATATTCTGTTGTTTCTCTATCAACTGTGCATTTGAATTTCAACCTATTCTTCATTCACATTCTCTATAGATGGCTCATTTATGATAACAGTGGCAGTATCTGTGTTTGTTACTGGGACATCTGTATCTTCAACTTCAATGGTTACCTTCTATTTACCCACTGGATTTAACTTAGGCTTATTATTGTATCTTAATTTGAACCTAGTTTCAGTGGTGGTTTTAGCAACATAAGAACCTTCTTCTATGAATCTCTTGGTGGCTTTCTCTGTTTGATCTGCAGTTTGTAAAATGTGACTAGTATCACCTTGCTTTACTGCATCTATTAAGGTGTTTTCTATCCACTCAGTCTGATTAGCATACTTCTCAATCTCTGGTTTTTTCTCATGAATGTAGGGTGTCAGTTTACACTTAACCCTCATTTTACTTAAGATTCCTTGTGGATCATAGTTCCAGGAGAAACTCTCTTCAAATATATACTCTAATAACTGTTTGGCTACTTCTATCTCTGCATCTCTATGATTACAAGTGAATGGTCCCACTTGATTCTTCAACTTAAACTGTATTTTCTTCTTTGCTGCTAGAAAGTTAATTGAATCAGAATTTAAAATTTGCCTGATGTATTCCAAGGTGGTCAAAGGCGAAAATCCTCATTGGTACATATTTGGGTAATTTGTAGGGCAACAAAATTGATCCAAAAACTATAATCTCTGTGTGTTTTTCATATAAATATCAATCTCCAGTCTTTCTCTGCTTTGATAACTGTAAAATATTCTTCATCTCATCATTTATCCTTGGCTGTTCAGTATTTGTTAACATTTTTATCAATGGATGGATGAAGAATTCTGAAAACTCTGCATATGTAAACTCTGTGGACTCTTTTCTGATTAGAGAGGTCCAAAAAATGACTGAAAGAGGATTTCCTTCTATGCCAAGCTTTTGTAAGGATATTGGAAAATTATTTGCTTGAAAATGCAAGAACATGTGGAAAAGGAAAGATGTGTATCTAAACACTCCTTCAGTTGGAAACTTAACCAATTGGTCATGGATATTATCGGAAATATACTCAGCATAATTGAGGATAACAGATGGAGGCTGTCTTGGTGTGAAAGTAGACAGGAAACCTAAAATGGATTCATATGTATGTTCATTAGTAAAGTACCCTAGGATGAATGATAACATGGAAATGACATGCCTTGAACATTCTAGAAATTTTGAAGTGGAATATGGAGGATTTATTTGAGGAATTTCCACATGTAAGGGCATGGATATTTGGAAGATTTGGAATCTTTTAGGAAAATCAAGGCTAATGTACAGCTTGGTAAGTGCTTCAATGGACAAAGGAACTGCTTGAGGATCAGGTTTGAGCTATAACATTAGGTTAATGGACTCAACAGTAATGGTAAAAAGTACCTCTTTCTTGGCATTGACTATTGCTCTTTGCTCAGGCATAATAATAATGATGGCATAACCTAATGACTTATGGGAATGAATGCGTAACTAGAACAACATATTTGGGTAAGTTTGATTCCCAAATTTGAACTTCTTCCACCTGATCTAAAAATTTTTCAAAGCTCCAATTGTGAAGTTCCAACAAATTGAATTCTAAAATAGGGTATGCTATCTTATAGTCAACATCTGCTAATGGAGTGTGCTCAATGTCTACAACAGGAGGATGTAGAGGATTTATAATGATGGCAGTCTTAGAAGATGCAGCTAGAGTAGGTTTAGGAATTTTGAGGCTTTTTGGACTACCAAAAACTCTGCTTTTAGGCTTTTGTGGCTACTTCTGTAAGTTTAAACAACTTACAGAAGTATTCTTTGACTTTAGCAGGTGTTCTTGGATTAAAACAGGCAGAATATGGTATTTTCTTGGGTTTTGCTACCAATTTCAATATTTAACTAATTTACAGACCTTCACTAGTTACGGAACAAGAAACATGGGTTTCTTCGGCTTTTTCAATGGATAATTGGATTAAAAATATTTTGAAATTAGGCATAGAGGTTAGGCTACCTTCAGAGGATTTTTGGTCTTAATTTACAGTTTTAAACAATTTATAAAAACTATATAAACTCAATATTTTCATTCAAAACAGTGTGCAGTATAGAATAGGATTTCTCAAAAAATTTTTCCAGGGTTTGGCCTGTTTTTTGGATATTTTAATAGGCTTCTTTGGACGAATTTGAAACTCTGATTGTATTTGTTTCTTTATCAATGTTCTTTTAAACTGATAACAGGCTCGATTTCTTTGAGAAATACCTGTTATACGCAGGTATGGGTGTTTAAAAATGGCTCTGAGGCTTTATAACACGTTCTGATATCTTTTTTCTGGTCTTTGGAAGCTTTATGGAGCTTCCTGACAATCATAAATGGTAAATGCAGGGTTTTAACAGGTTCTGGGCGTGAAAATCATGTGCAAGCTTCTTTTCTCTGAGTCGGAATGGTAAATAAAATCGATAAGCGCAGTGAAGGGAATAAAAATGCGTTTTCATGGTTTATTAGGCGTATTAGGGTTAATTTAACCTGCAATAAATGGTGGTCAAATCGGGTGAATAGGTGGTTTTCGGCTTCAAAGGGAAGAAACCACTGGTGGTTATCGCGCAGGTCTAAGGTGGTAAGCAGTTTTGAACGGATCGAATGCAATCCAATGAGAATATGCCACGTCGAGGAGAGATAAACAGGCGAAACAACCTATTTCGCGTAGAAATGAAATGGTTAAAGTCATGCAGCTTTATTTGCGATATTGATTTTCAATCGTAGGATTTGGAAGTTCGATTGCGAACTGTTGAGATTTAATCTGAAAGGTGCATCGGGATTGGAGTGGGTCTGGGGTTTTCATATATTCTACGGGATAGGTTTTTGACTTTATAAATAAACATTTATTAAAGTTAAACCTTAGGTTATACGATAGGTGGGGGGTAATGTTTATACATGTTTTAATTAAAACATTTATCAAATGTTTCAACCAATACATGGGCACGGGTTTTAATATTATATGGTATAATAAACCTTTGACAATTGTTTAAATACCATAGGGTGGCGGGGTATATTTTTATGTGTTTGATATTGTTTAAACCTATGGGATAGGGCAGGGATTTATTTCATCGCGTGGGATAATATTAACATAGGTTTAAACTTAAATAGAAGAGTTTTGGGGTTATTTAAATACAAAGGATTTAATAATATACGAGAGGTTATAGTTTAGGGAATTAATATATAAGTTAGAAATTAATATGAAATAAAAGGGGTAATGTAGGAAATGAATGAAAAATACATGATTTAAAACTAAGTAAGGTGTAAAAGATAAACAAATAAGCATATTTTGTCCCATTTTTTGTTTTTCACACTTAAACTTAGGATAAAATGCATTTTATGGGTTTTTGCATGTTTTTGAATGGATATGAAATTAATTATGTAGGGTTTTTACTTTTATTAAGAAAAAGTGTGTTTTTACTTAGGAAAATGGACCATGATTTTGGAAAAAGGGTAAATATGCTGATTAAATGGGTTTTATGTAGGAATTAAATATTTTTAACCAATCAGTTATCGAGCCTTGGGTTCAGTCCCAACAGAAGTCAGAGAAATGCTCTGAGCCTTTTAATCTGAAGGTTTAGAATACTGAATCATTGTGGGGGAAGGGAAATTAGTAATTTTTGCCCGATGATGTTTTATTACATGCTTGCACAACTGCTTTCTACCTACCCGTCATTATTTCTAGCATTTTTTACTTCATTTTCATGGGTGCATTTAGGCTTGCAACCCTAGATCTATTTTTCTTTCAAAATATAAAAAATATCTAAGTCTAACCTTATTTCATCCGAGGGCTCAGATTAAATTGTTGAGCTCCTCATTTATTCTTTATCTTATCTACTGATTTGTCAAGTTTAAACTGTTTGACATATCTTTATTCTCTATCTAAAACATGAAATTCAAAGCATGAAAAGCTAAGTTCAAACTATTTAACTGATCATGGATTATGGAATTTATTGACAATCTGCACATAATCATTATTCTTGCAGTAAAAGTAAATAGTAGTGGCATTTTGACTTGCTCACTTTCATGTGTTATTCTCATCTCTTTTTTCTTTTGGGGTCTATTTTTTCCAAGTCCTTTGATCTTTATTTTAGGAATTTTACCCTCTTTTCATTTTTTATTATTTTTCACTTTTCAAAATATGGGAAAACAACTTGCAGAAAGTAAGGTATGTACATATTTACAATACTATCAAAGTCAATTCAAAATTATGAACCCTATTATTATAGGACCCTAACAGTGGCTCCACTTGGGGATGGAATTATGGTGAAATGTCAAGAACTTTAAGACTAGTGGCCTTTGAAATTTGACTGTGATGACCCTGTAAGTATCTTTTGATATCTGCATTTATTTATACTTATGATATTTTAGCTTTGAAAACTTAGGGCCTTCTCTCCGGGCTTCAACTTTGTTGGGAAAATATCCAATCAAATCTAAAATCTTCAATGTATATGTACAATGATCAATGTAAATGAAACTAACTATTTGTTATCTTAGAGGAGTAGTAGTGCTTCAAAATTCTGCCATTTACTAGTCCATTTGACATCTCTGACCCATCCATTTCTCTTGGAAAGAAATCATTGTTACCCCTGTAACCATAAATAACATAAGGTACTCTCCATAGAAAATCAAATTTTCCATGTTTACCTTTGTCTTCTCTTCTTGAATCCCATTTTAACACTTTATCTTCAATGTAGAAATCATCTTCTTTACTTTTTTTGTCAAATTTTTTCTTTATCTTATCCTGGATAACTTGAGACTTGATATAAAATTCTTCTCTTGTTTTTTGCAAGTGAATAGTTTGATTAATCCTTCTTTGCATGTCATTTTTTTCAACATGGAACTCTTGGATAATCTTCATCACTGGTACTCCTAAGGAAGATGGGAAAACAACATCCATTCCATAGACAAGCTGGTAAGGGGATGTACCAATATATTTTTTAGTTGTGAGTCTATCTTCCCATAAGGCATTGACTAACTTCTTATTCCAAGTCTTTTTTTAATCTTCTAGTAACTTTTTGATGATGTTTACAAGGCTATTATTTGAAGATTCAACTAGACCATTACCTTGAAGGTAATATGCAGTAGAGTGGCCTAGGGTAATATGGTATTTATGGCAAAAGTCAATCATTTTTTTGGATTTGAATGCCGTTGCATTGTCAGTTATTATCTTTTGGGGACATTCAAATCTTGAAAGAATGTTAATTTCTAAGAAGGAGATAATGACAGTATATGTGGCTTGCCTAGAGGGTATGGCTTCAATCCACTTGGTAAAATAGTCAGTGGCTATCAAAATCCACTTGTGTTGGGCTGATGATGGGAGGTGAATTTCTCCAATGAAGTCTAGACCCCATTGTTGAAATGAAATTTCTGTAGAGATGGGATTTAAGGGCAGGGGTAACAACTTTTTCTTACCCTCAAATATTTGGCACTTGTGACAGGAGGTCACATACTTTTTAACATCTGCAAATAAAGTAGGCCAGTAAAAACCATCTCTCAGGATTTTGTCTGCAGTAGTTTTCCAGTAGAGATGTCCTCCACAGTCACCTACATGAAATTATTCTAATATTTTGTTAGCTTCTTCTTTTAACAAACAATTTAATAAAATCCCACTATGATCTCTCCAAAAAAGTACATTGTCTAAAATACAAAATCTTACTGCCTTTAGCTTTAGGAATCTAGCTTTTATTCTTGATAAACCAAGAAGAGCTTATAATTTTAGTAATACAAATATAGTATCTGCATACCATGATGAGTCTGAAAAATCTTCGCTGATCTCTGGAGTCACTATCTCTTCTTGACAATCTACTTGGGCAATAAAATTTGCCTAGGGCATGACAATTTGATTCAGCCATGAGTCTGGCTAAACCTTGATCTTTTATAAGTTTTGTGGGTTTTATCTCTATGTCATATTCTAAAATTGTGGCAATCCACTTGCCTCTTCTTCCATCAAGACCATCCTAAGTAAAAATGTATTTTACTACAACATTTGGGACATAGGCAATGATGTGAGCATAGAGAATGTAAACTCTGAAGTATTTAATGGCCTTTACCAAAGCTAATGCTTGTTTCTCCATGATATTGTACTTCAAAGATGCATCTCTAAGTGTTCTGCTAAAGAAAGCTATGGGCTGTTCATAACCCTTGCATTTTTCTGCAGTAAAACTGCAACAATGGTGTGTTCTGAAGCAAATGAAAAAATGATGAAATCCTTTTTAAAGCCAGGACTTATAAGGACTGGGGTTTTAGTTAAGGCCTGTTTGATGGATTCAAAAGATTGTTTGGCCTCAACAGTCCATTTAAGAACTGAATATTTTTTAAGCATATTATTTAGCTCTCTAATTATTTTAGCTAAATTGGATATGAATCTTCTTAAAAAGTTAATCTTACCTAGAAATGCTTGTAACTCTTTTATGTTTCTTGGTGGACTGATGTTAAGAATTTATTCTATTCTAGAAGGGTCTATTCTAATTCCTTCATTAGATATTATGTGTCCTAGTAACTTTCCTTCTTCTAATCCAAATAAGGTTTTCTTAGGATTTAATGAGATGCCAAACTTTCTGCATTTTATAAAGACTTGTCTAAGATGATCCAAGTGTTCATAATCAGTTTTAGAAAATACAGTTATGTCATCTAAGTAAATTACTAAGAACTCATGAATTTCCTTTGCAAAGGCTATATCCATAGCTCTTTGAAAGGTTTCCCTTGCATTCATTAAACCAAAAGGCATCTTTAAGTACATAAAAGTGTCCCGAGAAGTAGTAAAAGTTGTTTTGGGTTGATCCTATGGTTGGACTAAAATTTGGCTATATCCTGAAAAACCATCTAAAAGTGAAATCCTAGAAGAACCAACTACCCTTTGTAATATGTGATCCATTTTTTGTAAGGGATAGTTATCTTTTAAGGATACTTTGTTTAGATTCCTAAAATCGACACAGAATCTAATCACTCCTATCTTTTTTTTGGTTGGAACTAGGTTAGAAACCCAATCAGAATACCTGATTGGTGAAATTATCTGTGCATCGTACATTCTTTTTACTTCTGTTTCTATTAAGGGCATCAAAACAGGGTTGATTCTCCTTAAATTTTGTTTAAAGGGCTTTTGATCTTCTTTTATAGGGATTTTATGTTGAATTATGTTGGTGTCAGGATTTTAGGTCCTCATAAATCCAAGCAAAAACATCTTGAAATTCCTTAAAAAGAGCAATATATTTTTACTTTTCTTGTTGAGGTAAGGCTTTTTAAAGTTTGATCATTTTGGGTTTTAACTCTGTGCCAATGTTGCATTCCTCAATGTCAGATCTAAGTGGCTCCATTTTGGGTTTTCTAGCTACATAATTTTAGTCAAATAGATCTTCTAAAGGAGTTAAACCTTTTGGTAGGAAATTATCTTTGAGATTTAATATGTCAGATTCCTCATCAATTATCTCATCAATTTCTACTCTCTCTAATTTATCTATATCTGATTGACTAAATCTAGTAGGTCTAGCAAAATTTACTTTATTTACATTTACATTATTCAAATCATTTTCAACATATAAATCTTGATCTATGGTACAATCAGTGTCTATTTTACAGTTCTGAAATTCACCTTCATTATTCAGAAAATGGTAAATTTGTTGATATTGTGAGAAAATTTTCCAATATTTGAGGTTGTATGGAATTATTGGTCTGTGTTTTATTTCTGTAGTATACATATGATTAGGCTGAAAAGGTAAATTATAGGTACTAGCAAAAGTTGCTGAGGAGTGTGCTTGTAAATTTTGCTTTCTTGGTATTGCGGAGAAATTACATTCCAACAAATCATCAATCAAATCTAGTACATTTTCTCTATATCGACCTAGTCTAGGATTGTAAACAGAATATTCTGCATTAATTTGCTTTACAATCAACTCTGAATCTCCCATTATTGCTATTCTTTTACCTCCTAAGTTTCTAATTATTTGGAATCCTAGAATGAGGGCTTCATAATCAGCCATATTGTTGGTGCATTTGAAATTCAGTCTGAAAGCATGGCCTTCTGCATGATTTTTCTCTATATTATTTATCCATACTCCTGCTCCTTCTCCTAACTTGTTTACTTAGCCATCAAAATCTAAATTCCATAAAGATTCATGAAACATATTATCATTGTTTTGAATTTTCTTTTCTTCCTTTGGTTCAGTCTTGATTTCATTATCAGTTTCAACATTACATGGGATGAATGAATCTAGGTCAGTAGGTGTAGTGTAAATTGGGTAATTTATTGACCTTTCAGCACTACTCACCATATATTTCATCAATGTTTCCCTATATAACTTCTTAGTTTGACCAAAAATTGATATAGTAGCATAAGACATGTCCAATTGTAGAGACCACTGTAACTTTGCTCCCCATGAGCAAGATAATAACATTCTATATTTAGGTGGGATATCAGCTACTACAATGTCCATTAGTATACTCTTACCAGGATATTGAACTAGTGTTACACATAAATCTTTGATTAAACCTAGGCATTTAACTTTGCTTGAGTCAAATGAAAATAAATCCTTGTAGGGCCTTGTGATGTCTAAGTTTAGGGTTTCCATTATAGATTTGGGCATTAGATTATGTGAAGCTCCTGAATGTAGCATTGTATTGTGTAAAATTTGGTCATGAATAGTTAAACTAATCTAAAATGGAGGAAATGCTCCATCTTGATGCTTTCCATTCACATCTGGGCCAAAAATCAACTCTGGTTGATCATAATTCAAGTTTATGGAATCTTCTCCATCATTTATGTTTAATGTTTCAGTGATAGTTGATCTATATAGGTTGTGTTTTACCAATTCTGTCAGAGGAATTAGTATTTTTAGCTTTGCAATTTCATATTGTATGTTGAATGAAGGTTGTGATTTACTAATTTGAATCAATTCTTCTTTGGTAATTGTGGTTTGGGTTGGTTTATCTTGTCTTTCTACAGTTATCTTTTCACTTTCAGTTTGAGTTTCTTGTGTTTTACTGCTCTTTGTTTTCTTTTCAGGGATGATATGTAAAGCAGTAGTTGTTTTCTCGGATTTTGAGTTGTCAGAAGTTTTTTTTGCAGTGGCAGCTTTTAAATCTGCTGATTTTGGATCAGTATTGGGTATTTTAGGATCTAAGTTTGTTGTTTGAGAAAAATTAAGTGTTTTAGCAGCAACAGATTTTTGTGAATCTTTTTCACTTTGAGCAACTTCATCAGTTAGTTATATTAAAAATCTTAGGGCTTGATGAAATCTTAGGGCTGGAAATTTTTTGGGAAGAACTAGAGTTTTGCTTATTTTCCCTTGGGAGAATTTGCAGAACTTTTGTTTTGGGAGTTTCTATTGTTTTCTTATTCTGTGTTTGGGAAGTTTTCTTGGTAGAAGGCTCATTGTTTTTCTTACTTCTTAGGTTATATTGACTGTGTACTTCATTGATGGCAAAACCATAACCTTGTTTATAATCGAAGGATTCCCCTGAATCTAATTGGAGTTGTTGGAGTTCAAATAACTCTTGATCTTCATGTGTGAGAAATATAGTGTTATTATCATCTATTCCCATTAAATTTATGGTATCCTCATCATCATCATTGTTGTGAGAACTCCTAGCATAGTTCTCATGAAAGGGAGGTCTTATTATCTGGTCTGGGGTTGATTCTTTTGTTTTTCCTGCATTTGTATTTTTTCTAAAGTTGGGATTTATGATTTGCTGTTGATTATCTCATTGAGGTCTTCTTTCTATATTGTCTAATCTATCCATCATCCTCTCTAAAGCCTTAGCTAACATATCTATTTTTGTGTCTGAACTAGAGGCTTCTTCTTTCATAGTTACTCTCCTCTCATTTCTTAATCTGGCCTTTTTAGCTAGAATGTTTACTTCTACACCTACAACATTTGTTTGCATTCTTTCCAAAGTTTTTGCATTTCTCTCTCTTAACTAATATTCCATGTTAGTGTCAAATCCATCTAGGAATTTAAGTAAGACAAAATCAGGAGTGGGTATGAGATTTACAGGAATTGAATTGTAAACATTGTTATATCTAGTGCAATAGTATTGTACTGATTCATTAGGAGCTATTTTCATTGCATCAAATGCAGACAATATTTGAAGTGGATTTTTATTCTTTTCCCATTTATTTAAAAATAATCTATGAAAAACAGCTAAATCAGCTACACTACCAGCAGCAAGACCTTTAAACCATTTTTTGACTTCCCTTGTTAATGTTTGTGCAAAGAGCCTCATTTGTACATTAGATTCATCTATCTCATGGAGTTCAAAGTAATCTATAATTTTATTAATATGTTGATGGGCTGTGTAATGAGTAGTAGCATCAAACTGTGGTATCTTACTTTGGTAATCTTGGGGCATATCATGAAGCTATACTGGAGGACAAGGGGAGCATACCTAGCAGCCATAGCTTGAATTATAGCTTGGCTAGGAGGTAAAGTAGAAGTGCTTGGGGCTGAACTGGAAGTAGTGGTTGATGAAACTGGATTATAAGGTGCTGAACTAGAAAAAAATAGTAGATGAACTAAATGATGAAGTTGAGGTACTAGGAAGTGAAACTGGAATATATATGGAACTACTAAGAAATGAGAATGATGTGCTTGAAAAAGTAGAGGGTGAACTAGTGGATGAAGTGGATGTAGGAGGTGAAGGAAATAATATTCTAGGTTGTAAATGTAATATAGGGCTAAATGGATCTCTAGATTGGATGGTATTTGAAACTATAGATGATGTAGTGGTATCTAAATGAGGAATAGAAGGTTTAAATGTATATGCTAAATGGATCTCTAGATTGGATGGTAGTTGAAACTATAGATGATGTAGTGGTATCTAAATGAGGAATAGAAGGTTTAAATGTATATGCTAATAGTTGGGCTAATTCTATGGCCTCGTCAATTTCCTTAAGAATAGTAGCATTAATCTCTTCAAGTTTGTCTTGATTTCTAACTTTCTTTAATTCAAAGTTTGCTGCAACATTTTTCTGTTTTGTTTCCAAAAATGAAATAAAAACAGGGTCTAAAACAACAATAGTTAGATTATTTTTCAGATTTTCTCCTGAATAAAGAATGTTCAAATTTCAAATCAAAATCTATATCATGTAAACTTACTAATTCTTGTGGTAATGAATTGACTCTTATTAATGAAATTTTATCATCTAAATTTTCTATCTATTTTTTCTTTTTCCCAATTCTGTCCGGGTTGTCCACTATAACAGCAGGTTTAGGATCCAGGTTAGATTTGGTATAGTAAAATTTCCTAGAAGCCAGAATTACAGTTTTTTATACTCACAAATATGTCAAACTGTCTTAAAGGCAAAAGGATGATAAAAATGATTTCCTTTAAGATATTTTTAACAACTAAGGATTGGTTAAGTCCCCAGTATGGTCGCTAGTGTGTTATCACTCTATTAATTCTCTAAGTTGTGAGATTTTGATTTATAGTTAAAAGAAAACTAGAGGTAACCACATACCAACTTTTAAACTCTAGGATCTAGCCTTCCAGTTCACTGCATTAGAATTGAAAGTTTAAATACTTCAGATTTTATGCAAGTGGGTTCTATATTGAAGATTAAAGCTCGTTTATTTTCTTAAGTGAGATGCGATGATTTCTTCAACCCCAACCAAATGACTCAACCCGCGGGCACAACTATCGCACTAATTAAAAGGAAGGGTGACATCGCAGTTGACCAGTTTGTCTGCAGGAGAAAGATAGATGAGCGATGGAGATTGACTGTGGGGGCACGGAGACCTCCCGCAGTGACGTAACACGCTGAGTTGGTCACAACTGTCATCCACGTCAGGTGAACTCAACGGTTAGTTGGCGCGTCATGTCAACATTTAATTCTGAAGGATGCGCCACCTATTTAAGCGAAATTCTCATTTGCTCGAAGCTATTTTGTATTAACTTGACAGTTATGATTATTTTGTGCTGCGTCCTGTTTAGTTTTCCATCACCCTGTTAAAATTTAGCCACCTTGTCAGTCGTTCATTGTCATAATTATAAATTATGGCTAAGCGTTCATCTTTGTCCGATTTTGCTAGTCATATCCCTCTCATGGATACTGAGAGGGATATCCAAGATACAAATTTTTCCTTGATTCATCTTCCATTCTACCAACAAGTTGTCTTGAACGACAAAGCTTCTCCAGTTTATGCCGCCATAGTCAAGTCTGGTTCGCTGTCTGCATGTATCCCTAGAACCCATATTTTTCCTGAATTTATATCCTGGATGGTTTTTGTTATGTATCTTGGTAAATGTTTTGTGATGAATTGTTAGGGAGAGAATATTCTGCAAGTGTCTACCCAATTAATCTGCCAAGCCCTTTGTTACCTTGAGTCAGAGTCATTGGTTCCATTCTCCAATTATTCTTTGGTAGCATATTATGATAACCTTACAGGTTAAGACTTCAATCAGCTCATTCATTTTCTAAAGCCTAACACACAACAGTTTCAACCTGACAGTAAGGATTTTCCTATAAATATTTTTGATGCTGAGGTTAAGCCAATATTAAGCAGCAATGCCAAAATTCTGGGTAAAGATAATGACAATATGGCGGATAAATCAATATTGGAGATGTTTGCCATGATGATGAAGCCAGGAATGGTGTTGGATATTCCATCCTACTGGCAAGAAGCAGTAAATTCACAGCTGATGAGTCTATCATTGACAATTTCTTTCAGATTTCCTTCACTAATCATTTACTTGTTCTTAGATCAAAATGTGGAGGAATTTATGCATCTAGGTATGAATATCATGGACATGAATAAGAAGAGGCAATCTGTAGTTTTCTGGATAGATATAGTAAGGAGAGAACAAAATGAAACGAGACTGTTTGATTTTTCCAGTTATTTCATGTCAAGTGCATATAAAATTCTGAATGGAGTTCCTCCCCCTTGTTTTCTACCCAAAGCTCATTGCATTTAGGAGCAAACTGTAAGTTTGGAGATTGGTTTGTTTTTTAGGATTATTCAGAGATTAGGTTGTATGGAGCAAGTGTTGAGCCTTATAGATTTCCAGTATTTGTTCCCATGAGGCTATTTGCCTTGGAGTTTATTCGACAAATTATGAAAGTTGATCAAGTTCATTTTGTGCCCATGAAAAAGGGACATATGTTCAAATTACCCATGAATATAGGTCCTTTCATTGTAAACATGACACAGGGATTTGAAGAGGTTACTAAAATTATAGATGAGATGCATTTGCTGTTAGGGGAGAGCTGGGCTTATGACCCTCACAGTATAATTTCCAATAAAAGTGTTGAAAATGGATATTAAGCTTTCATTCATGAAAGTAGGCCAGATTTGGAGAAGATAGAAAGAAAAGGTGTAATAAGTTCAGCAGGTTCAAATATTCAAACTCCCATCATATCAGAAAAGTGTAATAAAAGAAGTAAAGAAACAACAGTTGATTTAGAAGATGAGGAACACGGAGCTGAGAAAAGGGCAAAGTTTAATGAAGAGTAGGAATATAATCAACCTAGTTTCTCCTTACAGCTGGGAGAGGAACAAAATTTTCCTGCCTCACCCAGAAGACATGAGACCTCTCATGAACAAGTGCCTCTGATCAAGCAGATGTTTGCCCAAATTGCAGAGAGGAACCAGAAGATGAAAGCCAGCATGGAAGCCCAAGTTGAATATTAGATTGCTCCAGATCAAACAAAGCTTTTTACTGCCATGGATCTCGAGAAAGATCAATTCAAAATTGCTTTGTCACATCCTACTGACATGTCAATTGGTTCTTCTAGTAATTTCAATACTATAAATGTAACTGTAGATGTGAAGAAAATCTCATTGTTGGATAAAGTGAACTTACATATGCAGACGGGTAAATTGATTGTGAATGACTTGACAAAGACACATGCAATGGCAATGAAAGTAGAGAATATGCTTGGAAAGGTCATTAAACAATTAAAGCTAGAAAAATCCAACTCTAGGGCTTTAAACATTCAGAATGAGGAACTAAAGAAGATCATAGTAAAGATTGGGGTGGACCTTAATGATAGGACTGCTATGCAAAAGCTTCTGAAAAGTGCTGAAGCAGAGATATCTACATTGAAGAAGAAGCTAAAATTACCTACAGGGGAGCATTCAATGGCTGCAGAGGTTGCAGAGCTAGAGAACAAGAAATAAAAGTTGCTACAACAGCTTATGCAAAAAGAGGAAGAAATTTCCAAAATAAAACAAACTGCAATATCACTGCAAAATCATATTGATAGTCATACTTGTAATTTTGTTTTTCCTTCAGGTGATGAAGATCCACAAGCACAGATTTCTCAGTTGAATACTGAATTATAGATGGTAGAAAGGGATCGGAAAAAGGCTCAAGTAGATTTAGAGACTGCATCGAAGATTATTCAATCTGCAGAAAATGAAGCCAGTAAATACAAAATGGACAGTTAGAATGCTAATGCTGAGATCAAAAGTCTTAAAGAAAAATTGAAAGGGAACATATCTTTAATACAGGCAAAAGTTATCATTTGGAATGATATCATTTCTGAAATGGAGATTTTTAATGGTGATTGCAGAGGAGAAGAGTCTTATCAGAGAATTTGAAGAACAAGTAATGGAAGATAGACAGAAGACAATCAACAGGGCCATTTGGGAAAAAATATTCATTGACTTTATTAATTCCAAAACCAATCAAGAGCTAGAGGAAAATGAGATTAAAGATATAATCCTATATGCAGTAGAAATTAATAAGATGGTTGTCAAGAATGATCACAAGAAAGTAATAGAGAATAAGCTGATAGAAATCAAAGAAGCAGTAAACCAGTTTGATAAGTCATTTGACAAGGTAACAAGAGCAGGTTTGCCTTCATGTTGGGGGCTTGGAGGAGGTTTTCTGTCATGGGACTCTTATGAAAAATTACTGGTATTAACAAAAAGTAAAGTTGATAATACACATGAAAAGACTCAGGTACTCAAGGGAGCAACGATGATCAACTTTCTTCAAAGGAATTTTCAACTGCTGTGGATGGTGAAAACTCTGTTTACAGAAAGACCTTCCTATAAAAAAATTACTGATTTCAGGCTAGAATTTCACAATCTGATACATTCACCCAGGAAAATAGTAGATATATGGAAGAAATGCAGAGCCTGGATAATAGAATTTCCAAGGGGTCCTTCAACTTCAAAGAAAGACAGACCAGAAGCTGATCCAGGAAATGTAGCAACATCGTCATCAATTCCCATTCAACATACATATTAGGATGTTAGTTTTATATTATTGTAATATTTCGAAGATGATGTAAATGTAATAAGACATTTTTAGGGTATGTAATAGTAGCTTACAAAGTCCTCAGGAGTTGAGGTAGTTAAGATCAGTTATAACAGTTTCGAACTGCTTTTTGTTGTATTTAATGTAATAATTCAGGAGAAGAAAGGTTCCGAGTTTTGGACCTTGAGACTATAATTTTTGTACTCAAATTTTTTAAAGATTAATGAATGAGAATCAAGTTTCTGGAATATGCTTATGTTGATATGTGTTCAATTTTTCGTTCTGTGTTTTCTATCTTTGAATAAAACGAAGTAATGAGCAACAGGTCTCTTTTTACCTATGTAAGCAAGAGTTAAAACCATTAATTGGCGCTCCTTCGTTTTAACTAATTCTTCGATATAATTCTTCTGGGGTTTGAGATGATATATTCTTTGTAACAACATATTAGTTTGGAGTTCTTTCTTTCATTTTCTTCTGGTCATTTCATTCAACATCAGTAAAAGACAACATTGTGAAATGTTCATTATATTTGATATTTTAGGGTTTAATGATAAATACTTGAGGGTCATTGAACAAAGACAAATAAGTTTGTGACATAATCATATGAATTGCTTAAGCACTGATTCCTTATCATAGCTAAGGGATTGTCTCTTAAGGTACAACATTTTTTGGCGTCGTTTCTGGGGAGCGAAGAAACAAATTCTTTTCCCTGGGTTTGTTTATATTTCCTTTGGTTGTTCAGAGAGGAGGAAATATTAAAGGCTGTGTTTTTATTTTTCAATTCTGGCTTATAAGAGGCCGCATACGAGGTCTGATACCTCTCAGCAAAAGGTTCCTACCCTTTCAAATCCAGAAAAGTTAGTTTCTAAAAAGGGTCAGAAATCAAAAACAATTTCTACACCTGAGGCCACACTGCTTGCACCTGGAAGTAGTTCTCATACTCATTCATCCAAGGATATTTTTCGGAAACTCACTTTCTCAGAACAAGAATCCTTGTATCCATCCATTCATTTCCAAGAACCAAAGTTAGAAGAGCAGTCTTTTGAATCTGTATCCTTCACATTTACAGAAGCTCAGCCTAATACAGTTTCTGGTTCTTCTGCTTTAGTTTATCAACCCCTTCCTTTATCAGTTGTTTCACCCCATTCATCTGCATCTACAATTGGTACACAGATTCCCACTTCTCAAGGAGCAGTCAATCAGGGCATAAACATGGCAGCCCTTGCTTTCTTGATGAATAGATATGCACCATTAAATCTTCCTTAACCAATGAATGCAATGCCTCAAGAGTATCTTAAGTTGCTTCCTAGATTTACTGGTGAAGATGAGATAACTGCAGAACAACACTTGCCTTTGTTTTGCACTTTTGCTGAAAACTTTAATGTTGAACATCTAGATGTAGTAATGAGACTTTTTGTGCAGTCTCTAAATGGAGAGGCAAGAAAATGGTTTAAAGGGTTACCAAATGGCTCAATTAATGATTGGGATGAGTTAGAAAGACAATTCATCCAAATATGGGGTGAAAAGAGAGACCATGGTTATTATTTGAAAGAGTTTAATGCTATTAAGAAAAAACCAGATGAAAATATGAGTGATTTCATTAAGAGATTCAGTAAGTTGTACAATAATTTTCCTGCAGAAACGAAACCCCCTCCTATTGGAGCAAGAGTTTTTTTTGCTGGGGCATTTGTATCAGATTTCAGTTTTACTTTGAGAGAAAGAAGGTCCCCTACTCTTGAACAGATCCAAACTGATGCTTTGGAAATTGAAGCAAATATGACTGCTGCTGGGAAAGCTCAAGAAAAGCAGTCAGTTCAAGATAAAGGAAAAGCTAAAGATGAGTCAATACAAGATCAAAGGATTGATGATTGACCAAGGTCATTAAAAATTTGTCAAACAAATTAGTAAAGTTGGAATTGGATAACAATAAACCTACACAACAAAACATAGGGGTATTTAATCCCCAATTTAGAAAGCAACCCCTGCAGATTTTGCAGAGGGAAAGAAGAGATCAGGATCAAGTTCAAGCACCCTTATATATAGAAGCAACACCTTCCCAGTTTGTGGATGATGATCAGAAATAAGATGAAGAACAAATTTCTTCCATATACATGGAAGGTAGCACATAAGAAGAATGTGAAAGAGAATGTGAAGAAGCATGTAAAGAAGTTGATATTTCATTTGATCAGGAAGAGATGGATGACTATTGTAAATAATTTACTGATTTTATGCAAGCTGAATTGGATAAAAAGTATGACTTGAGATCTAAAAAGAGGTTGAGAACTCAGGATGGTGAAGAGAAAGAATCAGAGTCAGTCCCTTCTCCAATGGCGATTCCACAAAAAAAAATTCAATAAAACAATCAGACAAGGGGATGCAGCCCATGAATCTAGTAAAAGAAAAAGAGAAGAAATAAGATGAGGCTTCCCAAAACAAGTCTAATGAATCTAATATTTTGGAGAAGATTATTACTATTCCTGACCAACTTGCAAATCCAATCAGAAATCAAGAAGAACTTGAAAAGTTGATTAAACAAAACCAAAATTTCAGTTCGTGTAAAGAGTTAGAAAAATTTAAAATTCAAGTGCCTCTTCTTGAGTTAGCTAAAACACCTGGTTATAAGAAAGAAATTGCAGAGTTTATTAATTTATCTCAGTCTGATGAGGTGGGTGATATTGTGAACTTGCAAGAAGAGAAGCTAGTGGTTACTTTCGGGCCTCATGTTGAAGAGGTAGACTCTTCTGTTCCACCTTTTTATATATCGTTACTTTTGCATGATTTAATTCTACATAATTGTATGCTTGATTTTGGTGCATCACATAATCTTATACCATCATCTGTGATGAAGGAGCTAAATTTACAAATCACTAAGCCATATAGAGACCTCTATTCTTTTGATTCAAAGAGGGTTAAGTGTGTAGGTCTTATCAAATACATGTTTGTTTCCTTGGCCCAAATTCCAACCAAGAGTATCATGATGGATGTAGTAGTTGCAGATATTCCAGCTAGATTTGGTATGTTGTTGTCCAGATCCTGGGGAGAAAATCTTGGAGGTGCATTAAATTTGGATTTCACATATGTCATCATTCCTGTTTTCAATGGGGAGGATAGGAGGTTATACAGAGAAACCAGATTCATGAAAACTACCACCAAGAAAGATGTAGGTAATTCCCCCATTTATGGTCAAGAGAAAGAGGATCTCTCTTGTTTTATGCTACATGAAGGTGCATAATTTGCTGAATACACACAGAAGCAACTCTCTTCAGCAAGTGTACATAATGAGTTGCATTCAAATAATATTTGGAAGTGTTATTTCGATGGTGCATATTCAAAAGAAGGCACAGGAGCTGGGTTCATATTTGTATCTCTTGAAGACAATATTTTACCTTTTTCTTTCAAACTAGAATTTGAATCAACTAACAATGTGGCAGAGTATGAAGCATCGATTTTGAGCTTGCAAATAGCTAAACAAATTGGAATACAATCTATTTCCATATTTGGTGATTCTGAGTTAGTAATAATATAAATTAAGAATTGGTGTCAGACTAAGCATCCCAGATTGAGATCCTACAGAAATGAGGTGTGGGATCTAATTGAAAATTATTTTGAAGCCTTTAACCTTCAATTTATTCCAAGAGAAGAAAATAGGATGGCAGATTCATTGGCAGTTGCAGCTAGCACATTTAAGCCCCCAAGTAATCCAAGACTGAGATATGAAATTGAGTTGAGACATAGGCCTTCAATTCCTAATAATGTAAAGCACTGGTAGGTTTTCGAAGATGATGAGAAAATCAATCAATTTTTAACAATGATTGGAAATTTTGAAGACAGTCAAATTGATCTAGAAAGTGATCAAGCTGATCAAAATGATGGACCTAGACACCTGAAGCAGACAATTGGTGACCAGAAAATAATTCAGTTGAAGGATAATATATTGCCCAGAGGCCTAGTTCCCCTTGAAAGACTGTTCGATGCTAATTATGTAGTAGTGAATCAGAAGAAGGCATCTCAAGATGGAGGACTGCAATTTAGGAACTCAGCAAGAGCCCAAAATAGTTAAATTGTTCAAAGGAGTTCTTAAGGATTACAAAGAAAGGTATGTAGACCTTTTCAAAAAGTTCATAGACGTGTTTGCATGGTCATATGAAGATTTGAAGACTTATGATTTAGATATTATTCAACATAAAATACCACTAAAGGATGGGGTTAAGACACACAGGAAAAAGCTCAAATAGATTAATCCACTGTTATTGGCACCAATTGAGAAAGAGGTGAATAAAATTTTGCAAGAAAAAATCATAGTTCCACTCAAGTGCTTCGAGTGGGTTTCAAATCTAGTTCCAGTTAGGAAGAAAAATGGAGAGATAAGATTGTGTGTAGATTTCAAAAACTTAAACAGAGATTCCTTGAAGGATAATTATCCTTTGCCAAAGATGAACTATGTCCTGCAGAAAGTGACTGGGGCTTATAGGTTATCCATGGTTGATGGTTTTTCTGGGTATAACCAAGTAGCGGTTGAGAAAGGAGAAGAGAAGAAAACAACTTTTACTACACCCTGGGGAACATTTATGTATGCCAGGATGCCCTTTGGGCTCATGAATGCAGGAGCTACTTTCCAGAGAGCAATGGATATAGCTTTTAAAGGTGATAAACTTGTAGTCATATATTTCGATGATGTGACTATTTTTTCAGGATCTGATGATGAACATTTGGAGCACCTGCAGAAGGCTTTCTTAAAATGTAGAAAGTTTAGGTTATCATTGAATCCTAAGAAATCCTTGTTTTCTCTAGAGGAAGGTAAGTTGCTGGGACATATAGTTTCAAACCAAGGTGTGAAAATTGATCCAGCAAGGGTTGAGGCTATACAAACAATTTCATTACATAGAAGTAACAAATATATTCAAAGGTTTTTAGGGAAAATCAATTTTTTGAGGAGATTTGTTCCAAATTATGCTGAGATTGTCAGGAAAATAACATATACGTTGAAGAAAAATGCCGAAGCAAAATGGGACAAAGAAGCAAGAGAATCCTTTGCCAGAATCAAAGAGGCTCTTCAAGAAGCTCCAATTTTGATTAGTCCAGACTATCTGAAACCTTTCCAATTTTTTTCATTTGCATCACCTTCCACTATTGCTGCTGTGTTGTTACAGAAGAACGAAGAAGGAAAGGAGCAGCCAGTGGCATTCTTCAGTAAAGTCCTCAGAGATGCAGAACTCAAATATAACATCCTGGAGAAGCATGTATATGCCTTAGTGAAGTCATTGAAAGCTTTCAGGACATATGTACTTCATTCTCAAATAGTAGCATATGTACCTAATTCTGCTGTAAAAGATGTGCTGGTTTAGAGTGATGTAGAGGGAAAAAGAGGAAAGTGGATTGCCAAAATCCAAGAATATGATTTGGACATTAATCCTACTAAGTTAGTCAAAGGACAGGGATTAGCTAAGTTGCTAACAAAATCTAATTTCCAAACTCTAGGAATTAATTTGCTTGCACCATTAGATGAAGTGGTCGAGGAGACCAATCAGATTAAAAAAAGGTCAACAATCAAGTACAAATTTCTCTGCTCAGATTGGTATAAATATATTATTCATTATTTGTGTTTTTTCTCTTGCCCTCCCTCAATCAATAGAGAAAAATACAGAGCCCTAAAACTTAAAGCTCAACCTTATGTTATAATTGATGCTAAGTTATATTGGAAAGATCCTGCTGGTGTCTTGTTGCTATGTTTGACAGAAGGAGAATCATTGGAAGTGATCAAGGAGTATCATGAATGTTTGTGTGGAGGTCATTACAGTTGGAAAGTAACTGCTCATAAGATTCTTAAATCAGGTTTCTACTGGCCTTCTTTATTTGCTGATGTATACAGAGTTGTTAGAAGTTTTCAAAAATGCCAATTATTTGCAGAAAAGAAAAGGTTAGCTCCTTTACCTCTTCTTCCTGTTTTTATTGAAGAACCCTTTAGACAATGGAGATTAGATTTTATTGGAGAAATTAATCCACCATCAAGTGGGCAGTTTAAGTGGATACTGACTGCCACTGATTATTTCACAAAATGGGTAGAGACAATTCCTACCAGGAAAGCAAATGATTTGGTAGTAATGAAGTTTTTGGAAGAGAATATTTTCAACAGGTTTAGATGTCCAGTGAAGATTTTCACAGACAATGCTCAGGTATTCAACTCAGTCAGGTTTATAAATTTTTGTCAAACCTATAATGTGATATTGTCTCATTCCACAACATATCATCCATAGGGGAATGGATTAGCAAAATCATCTAACAAGACATTGGTCAAGATCTTAAAGAAAAAAATTAATGAGAACCAGAAGAATTGGGATTCAAAGTTGATATTTTCTCTTTGGGCAGTGAGAATGACTACCAGAAGATCCACTGGTAAGTCCCCTTATGAGTTAGTACATGGCATTCAAGCTTTGTTTCCCACTCAGTTAGAAAAACCAGTAATTTATTTTCTTCAAGAAGCACAAGAAGAACCTAATGCATTGATAAGAAGGCTGAATAAGGTAATAGAATTGAGTGAAAGCAGAAATAAAGTTAGAGACAATTTGGTCACATCAGGAGAAAATGAAGTCCATTTTTGACAGAAAGGCAAAGCAGATTATGTTCCAAATTGGAGATCTGGTTCTAAGATGGGATGCCAGGAGAAAGGAGAAGGGAAAACATGGTAAGTTTGATCCTCTATGGTATGGTCCTTACAAAATCACTGAAGTTAGATCAAATAACACTTTCATGCTGGAAAATATTGATGGGGAAATAGTTGGGCAGCCTGTGAACGGACAGTACCTAAAACATTATTTCCAACACTGAAAATAACAGGTTCATCCTTGTATATATTCGGTTTTCCTCATTGTATGTCTTTCATCAAGCATCATGTGACTCCATGCCCGAAGTGAAGGCACTGATCTACAGGTTCTTAGTGTTTCATGGAAATAAACACTATCCCTAGGTGGAGCCAGATGTTGTGGATCATTCGCATTATCCATCCATATATATATATATATATATATATATATATATATATATATATATATAAGAAAATTGATTAAGCATGTTAAAGTATTAAGGTCTTATACTTTAGCATGAAAATATTTCGGTTCACCGCATTAGAATTGAAAGTTTAAATACTTCAGAGTTTATGTAAGTGGGTTATGTATTGAAGATTAAAGCTCGTTTATTTTCTTAAGTGGGATGCGATGATTTCTTCAACCCCGACTGAATGACTCAACCCGCGGGCACAAATAGCACACTAATTAAAAGGAAGGGTGCCTCCGCATTTGACTAAGTTGACTGCGGGAGAAAGACAAATGAGCGGTGGAGTTTGACTGCGGGGGCACAAGCCAAAATATTTCTCCGTACCCCAAGACCTCCCGCAGTGATGTAACACACTGAGTTGGTCACAACTTTCATCCACGACAGGTGAACTCAACGGTTAGTTGGCGCGTCATGTCAGCATTTAATTCTAAAGGCCACGCCACCTATTTAAGTGAAATTCTCATTTGCTCGAAGCTATTTTGTATTAAGTTGACAATTCTGATTATTTTGTGCTGCGTCCTGTTCAGTTTTTCGTCACCTTGTTAAAATTTAGCCACCTTGTCAGTCGTTCATTTTCGCAATTCTGAATTATGGCTAAGCGTTCATATTTTTCCGGTTCTTCTAGTCATATCTCTCTCATGGATACCGAGAGGGATATCCAAGATACAAATTGTTCCCTGATTCATCTACCATTCTACCAACAAGTTGTCTTGAACGACAAAGCTTCTCTAGTTTGTGCCGCGATGGTCAAGTCTGGTTTGCTGTCTACATGTATCCCTAGAACCCATCTTTTTCCTGAATTGATATCCTGGATGGTTTCTGTTATGTATCCTGGTAAATGTTTTGTGATGAATTGTCAAGGAAAGAATATTCTGCAAGTGTCCGCCCAGTTAATCCACCAAAACCTTTGTTACCCTGAGTCAGAGTCATGTGTTCCATTCTCCGATGATTCTTTAGTAGCATATTATGATAACCTTGCAGGTCAAGACTTAAATTAGCTCATTCATTTTCTAAAACCTAACACACAACAGTTTCAGCCTGACAACAAGGATTTTCCTATGAATATTTTTGATGATGAGGTCTAGCCAATATTAAGCAGCATTGCCAAAATTCTGGGTAATGATGATGACAGTATGGTGGATAAATCAATAATGGGGATGTTTTCCATGATGATGAAGCCAAGAATGGTGCTGGATATTCCATCCTACTAGCAGGAAGCAGTAAATTCACAACTGACGAGTCGATCATTAACAGGTTCTTTTAGATTTCCTTCACTAATAATTTACTTGTTCTTATATCAAAATGTGGAGGAATTTATGCATCTAGGTCTAAATATCATGGATATGAATAAGAAGAGGCAATCTGTAGTTTTCTAGACAAATATAATAAGGAGAGAACAAAATGAAATGAGACTGTTTGATTTTTCCAGTTATTTCATGTCAAGTGCATATAAAATTCTGAATGGAGTTCCTCTCCCTTGTTTTCTACCCAAAGCTCAAGAGTTCTTGCATTTAGGAGCAAACTGTAAGTTTTGATATTGGTTTTTTTTTGAGGATTATTCAGAGATTAGGTTGTATGGAGCAAGTGTTAAGCCTTATAGACTTCCAGTATTTGTTCCCATGAGGCTATTTGCCTTGGAGTTTATTCGACAAAGTCTGAATGTTGATAAAGTTCATTTTGTACCCATGAAAAAGGGACATATGTTCAAATTACCCATGAATGTAGGTCCTTTCATTGTAAATATGAGACAGGAATTCGAAGAGGTTACTAAAATGCTAGATGAGATGCATTTGCTGTTAGGGGAGAGCTGGGATTATGACCCTCACAGTATAATTTCCAATAGAATAATTGAAAATGGATAGTCAGCTTTCATTCATAAAAGTAGGCCAAATTTGGACAAGATAGCAAGCAAAGGTGTAATAAGTCCAGCAGGTTCAAATATTCAAACTCCCATCATATCAGAAAATTCCAATAAAAGAAGTAAAGAAATAGTAGTTGATTTAGAAGATGAGGAACAGGGAGCTGAGAAAAGGGAAAAGTTTAATGAAGAGCAGGCATATAATCAACCTGGTTTCTCCTTACAGCTGGGAGAAGAAAAAAATGTTCCTGCCTCACCCAGAAGACATGATACCTCTCATGAACAAGTGCCTCTAATCAAGTAGATGTTTGCCCAAATTGCAGAGAGGAACCAGAAGATGAAAGCCAACATGGAAGCCCAAGCTAAATATCAGATTGCTCCAGATCAAACAAGGCTTTTGACTGCCGTGGATCTTGAGAAAGATCAATTCAGAATTGCCCTGTCACATCCTACTGACATGTCAAGTGGTTCTTCTAGTATTTTCAATACTATAAATGTAATTGTAGATGTGAAGAAAATCCTATTGTTGGATAAAGTGAACTTACATATGCAGACAGGTCAGTTGATTGTGAATGACTTGACAAAGACCAATGCAATGGAAATAAAAGCAGAGAATATGCTTGGAAAGGTCATTAAACAGTTAAAGCTAGAAAAATCCAACTCTAGGGATTTAAACATTCAGAAGGAGGAACTAAAGAAGATCATAGTAAAGATTTGGGTGGACCCTAATGATAGGACTATTGTGCAGAAGCTTCTGCAAAGTGTTGAAGTAGAAATATCTACATTGAAGAAGAAGCTAAAATTACCTACAGGGGAGCATTCAATGGCAGCAGAGGTTGTAGAGGTAGAGAACGAGAAAGAAAAACTTCTACAACAGCTTATGCAAAAAGATTAAGAAATTTCCAAAATAAAACAAACTGCAATACCACTGCAAAATCATATTGATAGTCATACTTGTATTTTTGTTTTTCCCTCAGGTGATGAAGATCCACAAGCACAGATTGCTCAGTTGAATACTGAATTACAGATGGCAGAAAGGGATCGAAAAAAGGCTCAAGCAGATTTAGAGACTGCATCGAAGATTATTCAATCTGCAGAAAATGAAGCCAGTAAATACAAAATGGACAGTCAGAATGCTAACGCTGAGATCAAAAGTCTTAAAGAAAAATTGAAAGGGAGCATATCTTTAATACAGGCAAAAGATATCATTTTGAATGATATAATTTCTGAAATGAAGACAATTTGGAGTTTTTTAATGGTGATTGCAGAGGAGAAGAGTCTTATCAGATAATTTGAAGAACAAGTAATGGCAGATAGACAAAAGAAAATCAACAGGGCCATTTGGGCAAAAATATTCATTGACTTTATTAATTCCAAAACAGATCAAGAGCTAGAGGAAAATGAGATTAAAGATAGAATCCTATATGCAGTAGAAATTAATAAGATGGTTGTCAAGAATGATCATAGGAATGTAACAGAGAAGAAGGTGATAGAAATAAAAGAAGCTGTAAGCCAGTTTGAAAAGTCATTTGACAAGGTAACAAGAGTAGGTTTGCCTTCATGTTGGGGACTTAGAGGAGGTCTTCTGTCATGGGACTCTTATGAAAACTTACTGGTATTAACAAAAAGTAAAGTTGATAATACACATGAAAAGACTCAGGTACTCAAGGGAGCAACGATGATCAACTTTCTTCAAAGGAATTTTCAGCTGCTGTGGATGGTGAAAACTCTTTTTACAGAAAGACTTTCCTATAACCGAATTACTAATTTTAGGCTAGAATTTCACAATCTGATACATTCACCCAGGACAAGAGTAGAGATATGGAAGAAATGCATACCCTGGAAAATAGACTTGCCAAAGCATCCTTCAACTTCAAAGAAAGACAGACCAGAAGCTGATCCAGGAAATGTAGCAGCATCGTCATAAATTCCCATTCAACATATAGATTAGGATGTTAGTTTTATATTATTGTAATCTTTCGAAGATGTTGTAAATGTAATAAGACATTTTGAGGGTATGTACTAGTAGCTTACAAAGTCCTCAGGAGTTGAGGTAGTTAAGATTAGTTATAGCAGTTTCGAACTGCTTTTTGTTGTATTTAATGTAATAATTTAGGAGAAGAAAGGTTCTGAGTTTTGGATCTTGAGACTAATTTTTGTACTCAAAGTTTTCAAAGATTAATGAATGAGAAGAAAGTTTCTGGAATATGCTTATGTTGACATGTGTTCAAGTTTTCGTTCTGTGTTTTCTATATTTGAATAAAACGAGGTAATGAGCAACAAGTCTCTTTTTACCTATGTAAGCAACAATTAAAACCCTTAATTGGCGCTCCTTCGTTTTAACTGATTCTTTCATATAATTCTTCTAGGGTTTGAGATGATATATTCTGTGTAACAACATATCAGTTTGGACTTCTTTCTTCATTTTCTTCTGGTCATTTCATTCAACATCAGTAAAAGATAACACTGTGAAATGTTCATTATATTTGATATTTGGGGGTTTAATGATAAATACTTGAGGGTCATTGAACAAAGACAAATAAATTTGTGACATAATCATATAAATGGCTTAAGCACTGATTCCTTATCACAACTAAGGGATTGTCTCTTAAGGTACAACATTCGGAATGGTAAATACAATCGATAAGTGCAGTGAAGGGAATAACAATGTGTTTTCATGGTTTATTAGGCGTTTTAGGGTTAATTTAACCTACAATAAATGGCGGTCAAATTGGGTGAATAGGTGGTTTTCAGATTCAAAGGGAAGGAACCACTAGTGGTTATCGCGCGGGTCTAAGGTGGTAAGCAGTTTTGAACGGATCGAATGCGATCCAATGAGAATATGCCACGTCGAGGAGAGAGAAACAGGCGAAACATCCTATTTCGCGTAGAAATGAAATGGTTAAAGTCACGCAGCTTTATTTGCGATATTGATTTTCAATCGTTGGTTTTGGAAGTTTGATTGCGAACGATTGAGATTTAATCTGGATGTTGCATCAGGATTGGAGTGGGTCCAGGGTTTTCATATATTCGGCGGGATAGGTTTTTGACTTTATAAATAAACATTTATTAAAGTTAAATCTTAGGTTATACGATAGGTGGGGGGTAATGTTTATACATGTTCTAATTAAAACATTTATCAAATGTTTCAACCAATACACGAGCGCGGGTTTTAATACTATATGGTATAATAAACCTTTGACAATTTTTTAAATACCATAGGGGGGCGGGGTGTATTTTTATATTTTTGATATTGTTTAAACCTATGGGATAGGGTGGGGATTTATTTCATCACGTGGGATAATATTAACATAGGTTTAAACTTAAATAGAAGGGTTTTGGGGTTATTTAAATACAAAGGATTTAATAATATACGGGAGGGTATAGTTTAGGGAATTAATATATAAGTTAGAAATTAATATGAAATAAAAGGGGTAATGTAGGAAATGAATGAAAAATACATGATTTAAAACTAATTAAAGTGTAAAAGATAGACAAAATAAGCATATTTTGTCCCATTTTTTGTTTTTCACACTTAAACTTAGGATAAAATGCATTATATGGGTTTTTGTGTGTTTTTGAATGGAGATGAAATTAATTATGTAGGTTTTTTACTTTTACTAAGCAAAAGTGTGTTTTTACTTAGGAAAAGGGATCATGATTTTGGAAAAAGGGTAAATATGATGATGAAATGGGTTTTATGTAGGAATTCAATATTTTTAACCAATCAGTTATCGAGCCTTGGGTTCGGTCCCAACAGAAGTCAGAGAAATGCTCTGAGCCTTTTTAACTGAAGGTTTAGAATACTGAATCATTGTGGGGGAAGGGAAATTAGTAATTTTTGCCTGATGATGTTTTATTACATGCTTGCACAACTGATTTCTACCTACCCATCATTATTTCTAGCATTTTTTTCTTCATTTTCATGGGTGCATTTAGGCTTGCAACCCTAGATCTAATTTTCTTTCAAAACATAAAAACTATCTAAGTCTAACCTTATTTCATTCGATGGCTCAGATTAAATTGTTGAGCTCCTCATTTATTCTCTATCTTATCTACTGATTTGTCAAGTTTAAATTGTTTGATATATTTTATTCTCGATCTAAAACATGAAATTCAAAGCATGAAAAGTTAAGATTAAATTGTTTAACTGATCATGGATTATGGCATTTATTGAGAATCTGCACATAATCATTATTCTTACAGTAAAAGTAAATAGTAGTGGCATTTTGACTTGCTCACTTTCATGTGTTATTCTCATCTCTTTTTTCTTTTGGGGTCTATTTTTTCCAAGTCCTTTGATCTTTCTTTTAGGACTTTTACCCTATTTTCATTTTTTATTATTTTTCACTTTTCAAAATATGGGAAAACAACTTGCAGAAAGCAAGGTATGTACATATTTACAAGACTATCAAAGTCAATTCAAAATTATGAACCCTATTACTATAGGACCCTAACAGTTGAAAAAAACGCTCTAGAGCCCTAGACAACTTAGGTAGAGACTAGTCTAGTGATGGTTAGTGATGTCAGATCGTGAGGTGGAATCACTAGTTGAGGGTTGAGGTGGTTTGGCCTTTAGAATCCATAAATCAGTTTTGTTAGATTTGTTTCATGAGAACCCACATTCATGCTTGGAATATTGCATAGGTGTGATTGGCTGAAAGAAATATTTGGTTCAGGAAGTCTATGGTCGAGTGGTTCATGGAAGTCTCGAACCTGGTTGGCCTTTGCATTCATTAATATGAGTTCCTTCTCCTTGGTATTTCATGTGCAAGTGTACTAATTTATATAAGGATCTTATGGATAATGTATCCTTATTATCTCCATTGTTTATATGATGGTTATGAGTATGTTTTATGACAACAATGATGTATGGATATTGTTATTGGTCAATTTGGGCATCATTCCCAATGACCTGGCTAAACTAGACATCATCCCCAGAACCAATGAATAGGTTCTATAATCCCCTATCATTTCAGTTACTACATGCCCTAAGACAAAGAACAAGAAAAAATCATCCATGACTTCCATTGCAAGGTTTCCAAGATTTGAAGTACATGTTATATCACCTATGAGATCACCAACGCAGTCTCTCAAGGGGCTAAGTGCTTTGCATATGCAGGTAACCCCACTCAAGGGTGCTCTGCAAAGCACTTCCTAACACTCAAGGATGCATTGGTCAAATTGGGAGTGAAATTCTCATTGTTCCAGAATCTCCACTTGGCCAGTGCCTTCTATAAGAGTGCATATGTGTCAAAATTCAAATCCATGTGTCCATTTGACACCTCTGAGCTTGGGAACATGTCTTGCCTATTATTAGAAAGTCATTAATTGTGAAACTACCTTCAACTCATTTATAAATTGAGCATAGATCCTAGTGCTTGAACAAGAAGAAATTTGGTAGAGAAATGCTGTTGGATTCTGAATTGAGGGTTTGATTTGAGTGATATGCTGCTGGACATATGTTCATTGTGATGAGGCTGGGATGATGCTGGAGTTGGTGACATCAAATCAATCGCTGGTTGTAACCTCCCCCTTCTATCCATTAATAAAGATTGCTGCTTACTTTCCCACATATGTATCTGTATAAGCTCATGTCTTTCATATTATGGATTCTTATCTGATGTATATGTTTCATGTTTCATTGATTTAACTGATTAGCATGAATAGCCAACTGTATATTGCAATCTCTTTGCTATTTAGTATTCATTCTTGCAGGAAATATTTTGGCGATCTAGCTTGGATTTGAAGCTACAACAAAAGCGACAAAAGGAGAATAGGAAGCGCTTGGACCCCAAGTAGGTTTCTTGATCTATTATGTGTGTCTATTAATTGTTAGGAAAATTATTTGCAAAGTCTTTAACTTGTTGTTCTAAATGCATAGCACCACATTTAGGGAAGAATGTTTTATCCATAATTCATAATTCCGCATAACAAATTGGCGACTCCACTGGGGAGTTTACCCTTCATCCTTGGTGTGTTTGCCTCTATTTATCCACCCAATAGCATTTAATCTCAAAGATTAGGCTTTTTGAAATCAAAATTTTCATTAGAAGTGTGTTAAACAACTTGAGTTTTGTTCTCTGCTGCGTCCAATGCACTGTTGAACAGGACATAGTGATTTGCAGAGCACTGTCTCCCATTCAGGGGTGCTTTGAAACGCACAGTCTCCCTTAGAGACTACGTTGCCCCCTAGAGACAACCAAATTCCCATTGAATTTTTCATTGCATTTTCTTTCAGCCTTTTGTTTGTTGTGATTTCAATTGCTTGATGCCTCATAGAGACTAGTGACTTTACCTGAATCTTCCTCCTTTGAAATAAAAATTTGTTCAATGTCTCTTTAAAGTGTTTTTCTTTATCATTGAAAAATTAATTTTGAAGTGTTTTCATTACTGCATTAGATCCATTTTCTTTTGAAAAGGAAATTGTCATTAAATTGTTCATTTCCTATAGGAGAAATTGTAGTTAAATTATTCATTTTTCCTAAAAAAGAGAAATTGTTGTTCAATTCCTCATTTCTCAAAGTAAAAGACATTTGTTTTTGTTGATTTGATGCATTTAGTTTCCTTTTCTGCATTCACATTAAAGGGACTGAAAAGAAAAACCTGCATTTTCATGTAGTGGATTGCGTGTTTTGCATAGGAACAAATTAGAAAAGTTGCATATTAGTTTGTGCTCTTTTTTGTTTGCTCTCAAATTGATTGCTCTTTCCCTCTAGTAGCTAGGATTTTCATTGAAAAAACTAAAATTGAAAGTTTTCTTATCATTTTAGGAATTTCCATCACATCATCGTGGTGAACCTTGAAAGGAAAATTGTTAAACAAGATCAACTTAAAATTTACATCAATTTACCTAACAAAGTATTGGAACCATAATGATAACATTTAGAAGGTCTAGGCTAGAGACGTGTTCCGGCATTGTAAAACATAATAGCTGTCATTAATTGGCTATGATACATTTCGAGTGTGATACCTCACTCCACGTACGTAAGTATATCGTAGCTCATCCACGTACCTTTGGGTATATCGGGCGGTGTTATAGTATGAAAACTATAAAGGGGTGCTCTTACTATGTGGTTTTGCATCAGACAATGCTAATACGGACTTGGGACTCCACGTACCTTTGGGTATATTTTGGAGGAGAAATTTAGGTTGTTATCCATCCATAGTGAATTGAGTCGGACGCCTTGTAAATTGTGATACACCGAACACAACATTCGGGGAGATTGCCAGTCCATACTTCTTGGTTCGCCAGGAGGTATTCTGTGGTTCAAAATTTCTTGGTAAACCTTTTACCTAGAATTTCCCTTTTATTTTGTTTATTTGTTTTTTTGGTTAAAATAAATTAGTCATCGTGGAAGAACAAAATCATTTTCCCCATATTTCACGTATATTAGCATTGAAACGACCTTTACCACCGGAAGTTACTCCTGGTTGGCGAAGGCAACAACACTCTACCGAAACCAGTACTATCAGTATCTCTGGTGAAGCATCATCTTCCCATATACCAAAGTTGGCACAAGTTGTTTCTACAAATCCTGGTTTTTCTACTGTTGTCGAGATGGATTCCTCACAGCTACCCGTGGTCACGATCCATCCAATTAGTGAGACCATACCTCCCAAATCCAACGTTGTTTAACAAGAAGTTGATTCAGATCCTATCTCTTCTTTGCCAGAATATCTGAATCCCGAAGTCGAATGACTGAAAGTTGTTCCTGCATTGGTCATCCCACAATTTTCAGTAGGCATTGAGTCTCCCATATCACATAGTCAACCTCCCGAAATATACTTTGGGCTTGACGGTGAAATACTTCCACCTGGTTTGATTACAATTGAAGAAATCCCACAAGACGAAACACCTTTAACTCCAACCCATTTTGGGGAGGATATTTTCTTGTACGAGTCTTTTCCTCAATCACCTCCCTCTGCTTTTGTTGATCCTGTGCCTATTCAAATTCCCGTCGTTTCAAAAGCGTACACATTTGGTCAAGTAACCATACCTGAACCAACATCTTCGGTTGGGGAATCTATTCCAATTAAGTCAGCACCTGCCCTCGCTACCCCGTTGATGTTTACAACTTCACTAGAGTCATATTTACATGGAGGCCCTTTTCTTCCATCAGGTTATAAATCTTTATCCGAAATTTTCTCTAGTGCATCTTCAATCCCATGGAATTCACCAATGTCATCATCTGGTATTCTAACTAGTAAACCTATCGTGACTACTAGACGGCTTGATCCTTTATATCCATCATCAGGGAAATATCAAGTTGGTCCATTTGGGTCTATTCCATCCAGTACCATCTCAACTAGACTCCCTGCGTTTGAAGAGCAATATTTTCCATCTGATTATCCTCCTAATGTTGGGGGGAAACCTTTGGTCACCCACTTAGACAATACTCCGTCATTTTTTAGTCAACCTGATGTCGAAATGAATGTTTGTCAATGGCAGCCCATTCTGCTTATCCAACCAAGAACGGTTGTACACTCATATCAAATGGTTCAACCTGTTACACCCACATCCATTCCACTTGTTAATTCATCTTTACCCCTATTATAGACACAAACTGTTGTACAACAATTGTTTTAGGCGGGTCCTTCAACTCAATACTCTCAAGTATTGGAACCTCAGACTCCAAATCCTTCGACCAATATAGAACGACATGTTGTACCTGGAATCATTTATTCACAAGCTGGAATACCATATTATGGGATGCCACAACAACAACCAGGTTATACTTATCCTCAACCGAATCCAAGTTATCCTAATTTGGGTTATAACATTGGTGGACAGATCCCTTGGCAACCTCAGGTGAAAATGCCTCAACCTTCATTTCAACAAGTATCGTACCCAGGTTTTGGTCAACATAATTCTCAAGTGTTTGCCTATCAAAACAACCCCTATCTGGGTTACCAGCAACAGATTCCTTATGCTGGTTCTCAAAGGCCAGTTGCCCAAGCAATTCCATCATACCCTGGCTATGCTCAACCTGACCTTAATCGATAGTTGCCCTTTGTTGCAACTTTAGAGTTACCATATTCAAATCGGCTAACCAATGATCCAATCAACTATGCTCCTTGGTGGTCGGTGACACCTCACTGTAATATTCCCAAATTTTCACATGACATTTGGAATATTAGAGTTCTTATTTTTCTTAATGAATTAAGTAAATAAAAGGGTGGAGGGATCCATAATCCTCAAGATGAATAAATATCCACTTTTTATGTGTAAATGTGGATTAATTAAGCCTAGATCTACATAATGAGGTAGTGGAGCAACTACTAATGTGAATGGAATTGGAGATCATGTCTCATTAATGAGATAGATCATGGAGGTCGAAGCAATCAACTAAGATCATGGAAGGCATCTAATGAAAGATCATAGAGCATTCATAATGAAGTGATGGAGGAAGTTGTGAAATTAATGCACACATGATAGAGAAGGTGTACATTGCATCTAGACATGATGGAAAACTTGGAGAGACAACACAGTCAAACATGGAGGATCATGTCCACATGCACAACGCAATTTAGATGAGGGCCAAGACACTGGAAGGCTCATAAACTATATAAAGGAGATGAAGGAAACAATGAAGGAGGCTATTGGATTATAGATTTTGAGGTCTATTTAGATCTGGAATTGTCATGTGACATTCCATGATTTCTTTGGTTGTTTAACTAAGATTACAAGTGTTGTTTATCACAAGGTGTTCCTGGTCAGGAATCCCTCCTCTTTCTTTGAGTAGCTCTGGAAAGAGGGTTGTACTTCATTCTACATCAAGCATTGGTGCCATATATCTTTTCCATCATCTGCAGAACATCTACCTTCAGAAATTATGCAATTTCTGAAGATCAGTTTGGAAGGTGGAGGTTGTCTTCAGTATTTTAGTTGGAGAACCGATGTAGGATTATTCCTATCACCTTGGGCTTTAAGATCAACATTCCCAGGGCTTAATTTCAGATCTGGCATCAGGCCAAACATTATTGACCTCCTATCAGCAGCAGTCCCATCAAGGATTGTGTAGTCCATCATTGCAGATCCAAAGGAGGAAGGAAGTTACTAGTATTTTAGCTAGTAATCATGTGAGGGATCATCCCCTCACCTTGCCATCACTATTTCCATCAGCCTGGAGTCTATTGCAGCATATTTCAGCAGGCATAGAGCCTCTCCCTCTTGTAAAACATATTTTCTGTAGCAGCTGCATATTCAGTTGCTGCAACTTGAAGGAGGAAGAAGAGGAGACAAGATATCAAGCTCCTAGCTTGTAGATTTGAAGGAGGGGTCAGCCCTCAAAACTCATATCTGTTTGTAGAAGATATTGCAGCCATCTTTGGATCAGATCTAGCTTTAGATCTGTATAACCCAGCAAACAGAGGATCAAACCCTAGGAGGGTGATTTTCCAAAGTTGTAGATCTGGAAAATCCTTTCTGGGTTATCTTGGGTTCCCATCACATTGGCCAGATCTTGAATCTTGGCATCATCAGAGCTCCTAAGCTCCCTATATTTGCATTTCCATGTACATCAGCAGTAGAAGGGATAGCACAATATTGCTTCCTGTAAGCTCACTAATTACGCAGTGCTAGTTGCAACACTGTTGTAGGGTGATTCGACCTTCTCTTGGGCTAGATCTACTCATATTTTGTACATTGTGTAACTGATTCATCTCCATATAATAAAATGGCTTAGCTTCTCTGTATATTCTGATGTTGTCTTTAGATTTATTGTTTACTTAGTTGTAGTTCTTATATTGTGTTTCAGTATTACTGCATTCTCCCTTTTAGAATATTACAGTGGTATCAGAGCATGATCTTTGGCTCAGCTTGTGGACACTTCATCTTTTCAATCAAAATAAGAAGAAGATAGATGAGATCTATCATGAAGGAGGATAGTTTTTCCATTCCTCTCTTTATATCCAATTAGGATCTCTCCAAGGAGGTCTATCAAATGAAGAGAGAAAGGAAAAGGAAGGATCCAAGAAAAATATTTGACGAGGAAGGTCCAAGCACTTCCTATCAGCATAAAAGAAAATAGGAGAATCATAGATCTCCTCATAGACCTACTATGCCCATTTTCTTTAAAAAAGGTGAGAGGTCTAGAAATGAAGGAAGAAGAGAACCTGATACTCCTGAGACTCTCAGTTTGTATCTTGAAGAGTACAAGGAACAATCTAGATCTTTCAAAGAGAGTCTAACTCTCCAAGAATTCTTTGAACTCAAAGAAGAAATAAGATCCTATAGCAGCAATAGAAGGAAGAGGCAAAATAGATTCTATTTACCTACATTTGATGGATCTTCCTCAAGCACTGTTAAGGCTTAGTGGAAAGAGTTAGATACATTTTTCATGCTACATCCCGTGGCTGAAAAAAAGGTTTTCCAAATTACATCACTTCATCTTTTAGGTGAAGCCAATGATTGGTGGTTTAGTCACATGGAGCATGCGAGGGTGACTAAATATTCAGATTTCTTTCACAAGTTGACGAAGAAGTTTGATGTGAAGAAAATAGAGATGTGCCACAAAGATACATTTCCTAAGGAAACAAGGGAGGATGTCAATCTTGTCACTCTGGACAAGGAGTCACTGCATTCACCACCAGCTGCAGAAGTACTTCCATCCGGAGAAGAGACACTTGCAACTTTGCAAGATAGTCTTGAGATCTTGACACATAGAGTCCCATGCATGATTCAGGAGATGCATGAGGAAGAAGAGGAAGATTCCAGTGCTAGTACATTGGTAGAAGATCATCCATAACTCTTACCAGCAGTTGGAGACACCATTATCTCGGTTGGAGGAACTCTTGTGTCCTTGCAAGAGGTTCCCACACATCATTTGATCCAAGGTATGCATACAATTTCACCACATATTGTTTTAGTAGATCTTATTGAAACTTATGGGGACATGCCATTAGGGCCAATGCATAGCCAAGGGTTAGAACACAATGCTGATTTGATGAAGCAACATATCATAGAGCAGAGGACCCTTGATCTACTCAAGGAGGAAATGAAAAGCTATCCCAGTTTGTCATTGTTGGACTACATTCAACCCTTTGAGTTGAAGGGTAGAGTTTAAAAAAATGGGATGAGCATGATCCTATATACAATGACTAGTTATGAGATCAACATTGTGCCTTGCTTTGAGACAGCACATGTATTACCATGCAGACCTACAACGTTGTCACTTAGTAGCAGTGATAATGAAGGAGCTCCATTATTCTTGGAGCATTCTGAAGGTAGCTTCACTTATGAAGCAATGGAGGTTAAGATGATAAATGGTAGACATATTGAGATGAAAAATCTTTTCTCCTTTCTTGATGACACTTTCTCAATGAGCATTTCATAGCTCAAAGAGAGACTTCTACCTACAACAGATCCAAAACTTCATTGGTTTTGGAAGGCCATGGATGAGAAGAAGGTCTCAATAAGAGATCTCATTGGAGGTGCACTTCAACATTTCATGGAGTGCAAGGTTCTTCATTAGTTTGGGGAGGATGGTATTCTACAAAGGGAGGATACCATGTTTATGAAGTTCATCATTCATCATCCACATTGGGATGAGTGGGTGAGAATGATAAGCAAGGGGTTGCATGATCACTTGCAAATATATGCCATGGGCCAGCAAGAAGCTTGGTTACGTTTATTGCTCTTGGGTGAGTTTGGTTACTATCCAAAGGCTGCTATTTCTTTGATCCATGCCTTGAGAAACACTCATGTAATGAAGAAGGAGGCATGACTGCGTTGGTTGCTCTTGGGTGAGTATGGTTACTACCCAAAGGTCCATATTTTCTTGTCTCATGCCTTGTGTATCAATGATAATTTACAGCAAAAGGAGGCATGTTCATCTTTGAATTCCTTAAGAGAGTTTGGCCATCACATGTCATCTCCCATGTTGATGTGTTTTGTATTGTTTGTAATATGGCATAGTACTCTCATGATATGTGATAATGGAGTTTGCTTGTATTGGGTTGGTATGACATTCTATATTTCCTTCAACATGTTGTTGTCACTCCATGATTCACATGATGATGTGAAGAGGCAACAAGATATCTTGTTGCTTTGGTTGCTTTTGGGGGAGTTTGGCTTGTCCATCTTACATGGAGGAGATGGAGGATGACAGCGAGAGGCCCTACTTCGGTGGTTACTATTGGGAGAATATGGTTTGAAACTTTGGTCTACCCATATGTCTCTATTTCTTCTTTTGAATAACGTTGGAATGATTCTTGGAACCAACAAGGCCAATAGGGCTAAAAGTGAGGGCATATCAATGCTCAATGTACTTCATGAAACATGGGATGAAGAGATGTGTTGTAAGATGGAGCTTTCCTTTGTGGAAAGAACCACTTCATTTTATGTATCTCATGTAATGATGTTGATGTTGGACATCATATGGTTGTCACTTGGTACTTCATTGTGGAAGGAGGACATCTAACCATACAGCTGGAGGTCATTCTATGTAATTTTAAGAGACAACTTTGGAACCAAACATGCATGACACATTGCAGCAAATGGAGGAGGCCTTCCTTATGTGGATGCCATTTGGAGGGAAATGGATGTCTTATGCATCTAATTTTGTAGTTGCTTGAGGACAAGCAACATTTTTCTGGGGAGGATTGTAATATTCCCAAATTTTCACATGACATTTGGAATATTAGAGTTCTTAATTTTCTTAATGAATTAAGTAAATAAAAGGGTGGAGGGACCCATAATCCTCAAGATGAATAAATATCCACTTTTTATGTGTGAATGTGGATTAATTAAGCCTAGATCTACATAATGAGGTAGTGGAGAAACTACTAATGTGAATGGAATTGGAGATCATGTCTCATTAATGAGATAGATCATGGAAGGCATCTAATGAAATATCATAGATCATTCATAATGAAGTGATGGAGGAAGTTGTGCAATTAATGCACACATGATGGAGAGGGTGTACATTGCATCTAGACATGATGGAGGACTTGGAGAGACAGCGTAGTCAAACATGGAGGATCATGTCCACATGCACAACACAATTTAAATGAGGGCCAAGGCATGGGAAGTCTCATAAACTATATAAAGGAGATGAAGGAAACAATGAAGGAGGCTATTGGATTATAGATTTTGAGGTCTGTTTAGATCTAGAATTTTCATGTGACATTCCATGCTTTCTTTGGCTATTTAGTTAAGATTGCAAGTGTTGTTTAGCATAGGGTGTTCCTGGTCGGGAATCCATTCTCTTTCTTTGAGTAGTTATGGAAAGAGGGTTGTACTTCATTCTACATCAGGCATTGGTGCCATATATATTTTCCATCATATATAGAACATCTACCTTAAGAAATTACACAATTTCTGAAGATCGGTTTGGAAGGTGGAGGTTGTCTTCAGTATTTCAGCTGGAGAACCGGTGTAGGATTATTCCTATCACCTTGGGCTTGAAGATCAGCATTCCCAGGGCTTCATTTCAGATCTGGCATTAGGCCAAACATTATTGACCTCCTATCAGCAATAGTCCCATCAAGGATTGCGTAGTCCATCATTGCAGATCTAAAGGAGGAAGGAAGTTACTATTATTTCAGCTAGTAATCCTGTGAGGGATCATCCCCTCACCTTGCCATCGCTATTTCCATTAGCCTGGGGTCTATTACAGCATATTTCAGCAGGCATAAAGCCTCTCCCTCTTGTACAATGCAATTTTTGTAGTAGCTACATATTCAGTTGCTGCAACTTGAAGGAGGAAGAGGAGACAAGATCTCAAGCTCCTAACTTGTAGATTGTTGAACTCTTAGTTAAACTGAGAGGGGGGGGGGGGTGAATCAGTTTAACACATTCATGGATTTTTTTTTTAAAACCTTTTATTCAAACTAACATATATCTTCATTTCATGTCCAGCTTAATATGTAAGTAATCTTAGAGTATGAGCAACAAGTATTAATATAATAGAACAACAGACTTAAAATGAGAGCAACAGGTATTAAGCAGATGATATAAATCAGATCAACACATAAAAATCATGCACAGAGACACCAGATATAAGTGGAAACCCATAAAGGGATAAAACCACATCTTATTATTGTTGTGATGCAAAGGCAAGCTCCAACTCCCTCTCACCACTGTTTTTCTACAGGCACCAACCTACAGGAGGCTCCTACCTCAATTCTACAAGCTACAACTTGCAAGGAAGCACCAACTCCCTTCCACTTTCTGCAGGCACCAACCTACAGGAGGCTTCAACCTCAGTCATCTACAACTGACAGCTATCAAGCTGCTACTTGATAGGGAAGCTTCAACTTCCTCAATTTAACAAACTGAATGTTTGCTGATTTACCTCAGATATCAGCTCTGTTCTGTAGCTTCTCTTTCTTCTCTTAATCTTCTCTGATTTATTCTTCTATATTCTGCATTCTCTATATTTTCTCTCTCTATCTCTCTCTCTCTCTATATATTGAGCTTATCAAAATTGATATTATATATAGAAATTCTCACATGACTGTTTTCATTTCACAAGGAATTTGAAGTGAACAGTCATGACTCTTTGGCTTCTGTCTTCTTATTCCTTTTTCAACTCATTTTTAGAATTACTACAATATGTACAAATTCCATGCTACAGTGGGATTTTGTCTTTACTTAGGATACTTGCCTTTGCATCACAAACAATAAAAAATAATTACATCATTTACATTCACATTCTTAATTACATATTTCAATATCACTCAGCTCCTCTTTTGAACTTTGGCTTTACTGGATTTTGTCTTTTTCCTACTACTGTTAAGAAACTGTCCTGCATCATCTTTGTTTACTGTCATTTGTACATTTCACCTGTTTACTGCTCTGCTGAATCCCTGTATTTTTCTTGTTCATTCTAGTTATATAACAGCTGTAATAACTCTCTGCGTTTTATAAACCCTTTTCAATCACACGGATATATCAGTGCTCACAATCTTTACCATATACCATCAACTGTATAATCTTTGGTTTCATTTTACAGGAAACAATTTGCCTTATTAACAAAACAAATATCTGCTCCCACTTTCTGATTGCATTCAAAGTTTCGTGTCCAACCATTTTCTCATCCGACAATCTCACTCTTGCATGTTCTCTTTATTCTACGCTGGCAATTTATATAAACAAGTCTGAAGTGTTAATATCTCAAATCCCTGAGATTTGAGACATTAGTTCAAAATCCTTAGGTCATGCACTAGACCCTCAGTCTGGGCAACTCAACAGTGTTTTGACGTAAATCAACCATATTCCCAGTTTAGCTTACGTGGCTCTTAATATTCGCAACTTTCGAACTTGATTCTGGCTCCCGGTTTATATATATTATTTTCAATCTTTATATTATTCCGCCAACCAACGTTCATACCTTCGTGACCTTATATAAACATTATACGCCTTTCAAATGAATGACTTTATTATAAATTTTTGGCTCCGGGCCCCACCTATATAACCAATAGCCAATCAATCGCACCCACCGTACTTGGCTTAAACTTCGGGCTCTTCCATTAAACCTCGGGCAGGTTTAGAGGGCAACCACCGTTAGATATCAAGCCTCTGGATCAACGGTGTATGTTAATTTCGCTCCACGTCTTCAGTCGAGGTATAATGCGCGAAGGCGCAGTTTAACAGGTGGTTTTCGACTGGGTCCACAGGCCACGTGTTGATTCCTGTATGGAATCGCTCCTCCTCCAGGTAATACCACCTTCTGTATAGGGGTGGTGTGAAGAATACCACCATCCAGCGCCAAACCACCGTCATTGTTCATCGGGTCTTGGTTTCGCTCCTCTCCTACGCTCCAGGTTCCGCTCCATTCAATTATATATATATATATATATATATATATATATATATATATTATTTTTCGATTATGGTTTCGTTATACTCTGACGCAGAGTTCCACTCCTTTTCTCGGTTCCGTCTATTCTTATGCGTTTGACTATGGTTCCGTTATATATAACGCACCTACCATGTATACAACCTCCAAGTCAATCGAATACAAGTGCTCCGTTAAAAAATTATGTTATGTGTAACGCCCGGCTGTATAAAAGATTCTCAGAGTTTATCTATATATGTACATATTTTTGGAATAACAATGGTTTCTATGCAATAACATCTGTGGCTCTGCCTCTGTCGTTTCTGTCACTCTGCCTCTACCTCTACTGCTATGATAACAGATCTGTCTCCGTATTTTCTTTCTCTGTCTTTGCCTTTCTCTTCATTTCCTCTTTGCTCCATTGTCTGTCTTAGTCTCCTTGTAACTGTTCCTGTTTCTGCATCTGCTACCTCCTTTGCCATCAATGACAACATTTCCAACATAGATATGAAGGAGGGGTCAACCCTCAAAGCTCAGATACATTTGTAGAACATGTTGCAACCATATTTGGATCAGACCTAGCTTCAGATCTGTATAACCTAGCAGACAAAGGATCAAACCCTAGGAGGGTGATTTTCCAAAGTTGTAGATCTGGAAAATCCTTTCTGGGTTATCTTGGGTTCCCATCACATTGGCCAGATCTTGAATCTTGGCATCATCAGAGCTCCTAATATCCCTAGATCTGCATTTCCTTTTGCAGCATTTTCATGTACATCATCAACATAAGGGACAAAATAGTATTGCTTCCTGTAAGCTAACCAGTTACGCAGTGCTAGTTGCAGCACCATTGTAGGGTGATTCTAGACCTTCTCTTGGGCTAGATCTACTCATATTTTGTACATTATGTAACTGATTCATCTCCATATAATAAAATGGCTCAGCTTCTCTGTATAATCTGATGTTTTATTTAGATTTATTGTTTACTTAGTTTCAGTTCTTATATTGTGTTTCAGTATTATTGCATTATCCCTTTGGGGATATTACACTCACAAATTGCCCTCGGATATTCCTAAGTTCCATGGAAACCCTGGGGAAGACCCGTTGACTCATGTTATGAGTTATCATTTGTGGTGTTCATCAAACTCCTTGAATGATGACTATGTTCGACTACATATTTTCCAGTGTACGCTCACAAGTCTGGCTGCAAAATGGTACATTGGATTACCTAGATATTATTTTGATAATTTCACTACCCTAGCTACTGTCTTTTTGAATCACTTCCAGTTACCCATATGATATTAAACTGTAACGGAACCCTTAACTAATTTTAAATAGACTAATGCTACTCACATTTCTGATCATATTCATGAGTGGCGTCATCGTCGTAGAATGGGTAAGACATTTGTTCCTGATTAGCTCGTTGCTGAGTGGTTCATTAAGTCCCTGTTACCATATATAATTGAGGATGTGGCTAAGAGTCTCATCGTCACTGAAGAAAAGGTCATTTCTCATGCTCAATATTTAGACTTGATTTATACTTAGTCCGGCACACTCTATGAAAAAATTACTAACGCACTGTGATCTAATTTTATTGTTCCTCCTCAATTAAAGGGCTCTCATGCTGGAGACGGTATGATTGGTACTGCAAGCACACATCATACTACTGCATCTGATCTTGCACCTTCTTCTGAAATTAATGTCATGTCATTTGACAAAGGAAAAAGTGACAAGCAACCCGGAAGTAAGAAAAAAGGGAAATCAAAGAAAAAACAAACTTCTAACCTGTAGGAAAGATCATATGATCAATCCTCTGGAAATAGGAAACGTCGTTATCCATGCATAATCTGTAATGAGGAACACTTTGTTCGGGATTGTCCTCACCACACTGAAGTACCAAAAATATTTAAGAATTCACATGCGTTAGCTGTGTTGACAGATTAATTTCCATATCCAGACACCAATTTGGTTGCTACGGATCCAGCTTCTAGTTCCCAAGTGCTTATGTTATTTGTCACAAAACCTTCAACATATATTTTGGTGTCAACACGTAATAAAGATTATGGTAGTCAGGATACTAATCAAACTACTACCACGACCACGAATCCTTCTACGGAATCGGTACCGCCTACTACTATTCCTGAATTGGCAATCAAGCCACCGAAGGGAGTCATTCATAAATCGACATATAATCCTCGAGCAAGAGCTACTTAAAATTATAATATAGTTGAATATTCGGCTTAATCCCCTTCAACTATGTCAGCTCTTAAGGTATTACAAAATTGTCCCTCCCAGAAACAAGCTTTATTGTCGGCCATTGGTGGAATTGATCCGACTGATTCTAATCTCGTAGTCTTTAATCATACGGGCTATGTGCCGCAACTACTAGCAGAATTGGAATTCTCCATACAAGTAAATTTTCTCAATCACCTTGTTCATCATACTATTATTGATGAGGGAGAATCTACATGCATTATGTCTCTAAATTGTTGGAAGTCACTTGGCTCGCCACGCCTATCTCAATCATCAAAAACGTTGAAGGCTTTTGACGGATGTACTTATAAGCCTTAAGGTATTATTAATAACCTGCATGTTGAGCTAGGGGGAAAATTAGTGAATGTTGATGTCGAGGTCGTTGACGGACCCCTTGAATATAATATTCTACTTGGAAGGCCTTGGGTATATGCTATGACTGCAATTGTTTCTACATATTTTAGAATGATAGCCTTTCCACATAAAGGTACTATCATAGTCATAAATCAAATATCCTTCTTTGCCTCCTCCTCACAAGTAACTGGAAGTGTTTCATTTGTTCACGCACCCCAAGTCACACTTCAAAACATTGGTCTAGGAATCTTAAAGGATTCCACTCTCATGGGAACTTTTGCATTACCGCCACTTGTGACGTCAACAGAAATTACAAGTATAGAGACCTGCTACATGATCTCTTCCACTCCATCTGGCTTAAGGAAGAGTATGGGTGATTCTGAAATTGTTACGTTGGATGATTTTTTGCCGCCCAACCCTATTGAGATGGCATAGAAATCAATCTATCTGGCTTGGGTGGCGAATCTGAAATCATTGTCGCCGGCTGTTTGGGTTGATCGTTCCTTAGATTTTGGTACTCCATCTGATCCTTTTTCCTCAACTTTCTTGACATATGAGAATATTTTGGAAACCATGATGTCAGAAGGAGAACCATGGGAAGATTATCATCATCATTCCCATCTTCCTAATTATGAAGATAATCTTAGTGAACTATATCACCTATCAATCAAAAATTTATTTTTGAATTCTTTACTTATTAATGCAATCGATTCCGAGCAAAATTTTTCAAATATTGAAGAAACTATTTCTATCGATATATCAACCAAAACTGGCGTGGTAGAAAATATTCATGTTGGCATGTCTTTTTCTCCATCAGAACTTGAAACATATCGTTCTCTATTTCGTGAATTTCGGGATATCTTTGCTTGGTCTTATGAGGATATGCCAGGTATTGACACTAGTATCGTTGAACACACTATTAATATGTACCCTGATGTCAAACCGGTGCGTCAACGCCTTCGTCGTGTTCATCCAAAGAAGTTTGCTGCCATTAAAGCAGAAGTTGAAAAAATTTTGCGTGCTAGTTTCATATACCCTGTTCCGTTAACTGAGTGGGTTTCCAACATCGTTCCTGTCATGAAAAAACAAGGAACCATCAGAGTGTGCATCGATTATCAGATGTTAATCTTGCTTTTCCAAAAGATAACTATACTACTCCCTCTATCGAACAGATTATTGACGATTGTGCTGGATGTGAAATTTTTTTGTTCATGGAAAGATTTTCTAGCTACAATCAAATCAATATCCACCCAAAGGATCAACATAAGACATCATTCATCTATCCCTAGGGCACATTCGCTTATAGGAAACTACCATTTGGTTTAAAGAATGCTGGGGCTACTTTCCAGAGAGCAATAGATTATGCTTTCAATGACATCAAACACATTGTTCAACCCTATCTAGATGATTTACCCGCACATTCACGAAATTAGACTTATCACCCGATGCATTTGAGAGCCATATTTTTACGATGCTGACACTACAAAATATGCCTCAATCCATATAAATGTGTGTTTTGTGTTGGGTCCGGTCGTTTTCTTGGATTCATAGTCTGAAAAGAAGGAGTTCGAATAGACCCATTGAAGGTCCAGGCCATTCTTGATTTTCCTGCGCCATCAAATTTACTTCAGATACAAAAACTTCAAGAAAAGGCTAACTTCCTAAGGAGGTTCATACCCAGCTACGCAGAAATGGCTAAATGATTTACTTGACTCTTGAAAAAGGGGGTTCCCTTCCATTGGGACCAAGTTGCACACGATTATTTTGATGCTATCAAGGATACTCTTGTCCAGGCGTCATTAATGTATCCCCCAAATTATCAGAACGATTATTTATTATATATCACAACAAGTGATATGACCATTGATATGGTATTGGTCCAAGTAGAAAATGGGATAGAACATCCAATATATTATTTGAGTCGTAATCTCAATGATACAAAAGTCAAGTATTCATACGTAGAAAATCTTGCCTTGGTATCTGTTCAAGCTGTCCAAATATTTCGCCACTATATCCTGTTCTGGAAGACCATTTCCATTTTGGATTGCAACCCCATGACTTACATCTTATCACGTCAATTTATGGGGGGCAAGTATTTAAAATGCATTTTCATTTTGTTGGAATTTGATTTGGAATTCATCAAATCCAAGTCAAAGAAGTCTTTAGTTTTGGCAGAGCTTCTCTGTGACCTTCCCTCTGATAGTACTGCTATTACATTGGAACCATCAATTCCTGACAAGTCTCTGTTTCTAATCGGATCATTTGATCCTTGGTATGGAGATTTTATCATTTATCTCTAAACTCAAACTTTTCGGCCTGATACCTCTCGTTCTGAACAACGACGTATTCGATACCAAGCCAAATATTATCTGATTGTCGACGATACACTTTATCGTCGTGGTGTCAATACAATTTTAAGAAGGTGCCTCACTCATGAGGAGGCCGAAAAGGTTTTAAATGATTGTCATGCTGGGGCTTGTGGTGGACATTTATCTGGATACGCTACTACGCAGAAGATACTCCCTCCACGCCGGTTACTTTTGGCCTACCATATTTCGCAACTGGATCCTTGCGGTCATTAGTTGTCATGCGTGCCAGATTTTTTATTGTAAAATTTGCAAACCGCCAGCACCAATGCATCATGTTGTCTCTGTGGGACCATTTTTGAAATGGGGTATTGACTTCATGACCTGTAACCCTCGTTCGTTCGGGGGGCATGGTTATATTATTGTCGTAGTAGAATACTTTACCAAATGGGCTGAAGCGATGCCTACATTCAACAACACAGGACAAACAACTGCATACTTTACCAAATGGGCTGAAGCGATGCCTACATTCAACAACACAGGACAAACAACTGCATACTTTACCAAATGGGCTGAAGCGATGCCTACATTCAACAACACAGGACAAACAACTGCATCATTTTTATTTAATCATGTTATTGCATAGTTTGGGGTCCCACATGCTATAGTTACATATAATGGGAAGCATTTTCACAACCACATGATGAACTAATTGACTGCCAAGTTAGGATTGTCACATGATAATTCTACTCCTTATTTTCCACAATCAAATAGACAAGTCGAACCTATCAACAAGATTCTTAAACATGTGCTTCAACGAATGATAGGAGTTCGTAAAAGAAACTGGCATTTGATCCTATACGCGGCCTTGTGGGCGTATCAAACCTCGGTGAAAAACACAACCAGATTTACTCCTTTTCAATTGGTGTATGTTCTGGAAGCTATCTTGCCAATCCAATGTGAAATACCGTCGTTAAAACTTGCAATCTACTTGTTACCTGACACCTCAGAAGAAGAAGCGTGTCTTTTTAACCTCATCCATGTTGATGAAACATGTCGTGAAGTCCAATTGGCTAGCGAAGCGCATAAGAGATGCATAAAGGCACAATACGACAAAAATGTCCAGCCTCACATTTTCTCAGAGGGCGACTTGGTCCTTCTTTATGATTAAGAAGCTGATGTAATAGGTGTAGGGAAATTTGAGCCATTATGGCATGGCCCCTATATTGTCAAAATAGTTCTTGCTAAAGGAGCCTACGAGTTGGTGGATTACAATGGAATTCCGTTGGCGCAGCCCTTAAATGGTTTATATTTGAAACGTTACTATGCTTAATCATGAGCGCAGTAATTTTTTGTATTATATTGTATATATATGTTGTTGATTTAAATTCATTGTCTTAATTTGTTTTTAGAGTTTTCTTGACGTGAGTAATCCGCTTTACATTTCATCGCAAATGTCTGAATCTTTGGAACCATTTGTTGGATATGATGATGGTGCTAGTCGTAGTACGCAAAATCTATCCTTTGCAGCGTGGGCCATTTTCGCTTCGGACAATGAGTTAGTGAGTTATTGAGGAATTTGTATTGGTAGATCGACAAACAATATTGTTGAGTATAATGCGTTGATCGAACTTCTCTCTCATGCCATTTAATTTGGTATTAACCACATCATTATAAGGTTAGACTCCCAACTTGTGGTATTACAACTTACTAGTGTTTATACTGTTATAAATCCAACACTGCACCATTTTTTCCTAAGGGTTCGAATTTTAGAAAGACATTTTGATTTTATACAATATCAACACATTTCCAGAAATTTGAACACATTGAATGATTCCTTAGCTAATCATGTTTTAGAAAGACATTTTCAACACATGTAAAGATATATTCACATAATTGGATAGGATTATGCAATAAACATAGGAAAACACTGAAATCAAATAGATAGATAGTTATAGGTTTTTACAAATAATTGTGCCTAAGACACATTGGTCATCTGACCTCAAAATGTATGCAACATATTGAAAGTAAAACTAGTGATGCTCATGGTAACATGCTATAGATCTAGCTATCCTACGCAGTAACCACATTTAGTGGTTAGGAATTCCTATAGTGTGGCGCTACAGTCGCATGGGTAAATATTTGATCTGGAAATCCGGAATCCCAAAGGTCAAACCCTCTATGTGTTTCCTAAGCTCAGTAAGAGTCTCAGCCATGTCTAAATCCTGAAGGACTGCTCTCCCGAAAGCCCTCTCTGCTGGCTCATCTGCTCCATGCTCTAGTTCCTCCACCGGTTGAACTCGGCCAACATTGCATTACATAAAAAATTTAGTTTAGTCATGGGAAAACATCAAAAAATACAAAAAAATTGTATAAACCTTAGGAAAATAAAAAACATGGTCAAAACATTCTTACCTATTGCAACCCACTAAGTGCCTTCTGGTAAGGCTAAGTCTGGATCTCCTTGGAAATCTACACCTGTGTATGCATACTCATCAATGGTGACAACCTATTGCCTGAACCAAGTGAAGAATGCAATCAAGAACATAATAGTCGATTGGCCTGCATGCCTACCCATCTCTGCATCCTCAAATCTCTAAGGTTAGACACACCCAGTGTCACATGCTGAGGCTGCATCAGTGGAATCCGCTCTAAGGCAAATGAAATGAGGATCGAACCATGTCTGAAGTTCTTCTTCCTTCCTCCCTTTTCCTTGTTCAGTTGTTCCTTTATTTGGGAAAGTACAACTTCAGACCAGTTGAAGACTGTTGGCTCAATGCACTCTAGCGCATACTGCATATATGATCTATTCGCTACATGTAGTGTAACGGTGCCGGCAAGTTTTGCGATCATGAAAAGAATGGTTCTCAAAGGAAAATCTCGAATGTCACAGATGTTTATTTTCCCATCTTTTCTTAGCTTTTCCCCTGGATAGCTATACTACAAAACATAGTCTCTCATTGTATCTCCTCCAAGAGCAGACCCTGAGAGGGAAATGGGCGAGCCTCTCCTCGACAAACCTGTGAGAAAGTATACATCCTTGACTGTAATAGGAATCAGTTTGTTCCTAATGTGAAATGCCTCGATAGTCAGATCCCATGCTCGAACTAGGAAATGCAAGAGTTCTATTTGTTGCCTCATCCCTGACAAGTGGAAGTAATTTAACAACCCACAATATCTTAGGGCTCTTACTATACCCGGATCATTTAGGGAAACCATATTCCATTCTTCATGCTATCTTTCTCTCCATGTAATCGTCATTATAGTCAGATGGAATCCTGAAACATAACCATAAGACTCATTAGAATCCTTTCAATGCAAAAAATTAGACATTTTGGGCATAGTACAAGAATAAAAAATGAATATTGTGCCCAACGCAGTCTTGAACAAGGGACAGTGTGTTGCATATGCAGCTAGAATTCAGTTTAGGTGCTCCACAACACACTTTCTGATGCTCAAGGGTGTGTTTCCCTCTTTGGAAGTAGAATTTACCCTAGAGGGCTCAAAACCATAAAAAATTGAAATGAAAGGAAGTGAATTGATTACTGAAAGAAAGAGAGGGTTCATGGCACTAACCTGGATCAAACGGTGATGAAAACCATCCACATAATCGATCGCAATCAACAGCTAAGGTTTGGGGGCAAAAATAGATTCAAAGCTCTAAAATGCAAATGGTAACTATTGAATGGTAAAAATGAATAGCAAAACTCTTTTTATTAGTCATTTGATTATTTTCAATCAATATTTATTGTTGTGACTATGTTTTTATTATATTTTTATCATGAAGCAGGTATTTTTAGTCCATTTGATGTTGTTCTGAACAGGTTTTACAACCGATGAACAGATTAGTTGTGTAGATTTATTCAAAGAATGATTTGACCACAAAGCATAATTTTATCCTTATTTTTCGAGCTTTGTTAAAAATGAAAAAGGACTTGAAGCTCACTTTTATCTCTTTTTCGAGGTTCTATAACAACGAAAATGAAACCATTGGAGTTTTCTTTTATCTCTTTTCAGACTCTGATAATGTGAAAAGATTGCCGAGCACTTGTCTTTTCGAGCTTGTAAAAGTAAATGAATTGATATCTACTCAGTATAAGTTTAACCCTTTTCCAGACCGAGATAGATTATTTACGAAAAAAGAATACCTTAGTCAAACATGACTAAAGAGGTTCTCTCAGATATTATTTTACACTTTTTCGAATCTAAGCGACAATTTTACGAAAAATTACTTATAGAGTTTTCTTTCGCCCTCTTTTTCAAACTCTCTAAATATGAAAAAGGACTGGGTTGTCACTATCGTTAGGCTCATTAAAACATAAAATAGCGACAAGCTTGTCGATCATGGCAAGAATCGAGTTTCATTCATCGCTAGACTTGTTAAATTATTAAATAGCGATACATTGTTCGCCCGAAGGGTTGAATTATAGATCAAGCATATGTTATCCTCCTCAAGCTTGTTAAAAAATAAAGAGGCACTGGTTGACAAATGACCAGGGAGATTTTGGGAAAGTGAACATAAATTTTATGGTAGCAGGTCGCTCTTGAACATGACACTTCACTCCATCACCGTGACTATTTGGGTTGTGTAATCTTCTTGATGGTTCATTCATACCTATGGTTCATCATACCTCCACTTTGGTTTTGGGTCAATGCTGCCAACTCATCTCACTGTCGCCGATATGTTCAAGAGAAGTCGCCCAGTGAATACTCATCCTTCTGCAATACTCATAAACCTTCACTCTCATGAAATTCATCCATGAACATTGCTATATCGAGTCATACTTTGTCTCCACAATTAGTAACTCCCATTTCACAATAAAGTGGCTTCCCGTCGACGTAAAATTATCATCCAGGAAGTTCACTTAGAAAGATCATATTCCAGTACCATGAGGCTTGTTACAACATCGACAAGATCCTTGCTTCCGGACTTTTGACCGAAAGATTTTGTTTGGTGTTCGAAATCAAATCATCTATTCACGCCTTACAAAATGTACTGCAGTACCTTGAGGACCATTAAAATTAATGGTGGTTCTCTCGCATTTGTTAACAACTCACAATATTGGATGGTAATCAAACGATGTCTTACCATGTTCGACTACAAATCATATATTTGCATGGATAGACTTGTACCTGAACGATCGAGTGAACGAGATAAGAAGACCCAGATCTAGTTTCAGCCATCTGGGCTACGATTTCAGGATTTTTGTACACATCATCTGTATGGTGACCTTACATACAGATCGTCATTCGAACATGGGCCTATATCTGTACGCATGTCTGTATTGGGAAACATTCCAATGTAGACAACTTTTTGCACTATGTACATGTTATTAGATAGTTTATGTGTTGAGAATGGGAATGCCTTCCCTAGGCAATTCATGATCAAGAGGATATATCATGATGTAATGTATTGTAATATTGATGCAGGTCGCCACTCCACTTCAGTTCTAGCCCATCACAATGTAAAGCATCTCATTCAAAAAATATTGTTATTATTATTCTGACTTCATGCTTTAGGGGGGAATCTATTATGGGTCAATTTGGGCACCATTCCCAATGACCTGGTTAAACTGGACATCATCCCCAGAACCAATGAATAAGGTCTATCATCCCCTATCGTTTCAGTTGCCACATGCCCTAAGACAAAGAACAAGAACAAATCATCCATGACTTCCATTGCAAGGTTTCCAAGTTTTGAAGTACATGTTATATTACCTATGAGCTCATCAACACAGTCTCTCAAGGGGCTAAGTGCTTTTCATATGCAGGTAACCCCACTCAAGGGTGCTCTACAAAGCACTTCCCGACACTCAAGGGTGTGTTGGTCAAATTGGGAGAGAAATTCCCATTGTTTCGGAATCTCCACTTGTCCAGTGCCTTCTAGAAAAGTGCATATGTGTCAAACTTCGAATCCATGTGTCCATTTGACACCTCTGAGCTTGGGAACATGTCTTGCCTATTATTAGAAAGTCATTAATTGTGAAACTACCTTCAACTCATCTATAAATTGAGCATAGATCCTAGTGCTTGAAAAGGAATAAAATTGGTAGAGAAATGTTGTTGGATTCTCAATTGAGGGTTTGATTTGAGTTATATGCCGCTGGAGAGATGTTCATTGTGATGAGGCTGGGATGATGCTGGAGTGGGTGACATCAAATCAATCACTGGTTGTAACCTCCCCCTTTTATCCATTAATAAATATTGTTTCTTACTTTCCCACATATGTATCTGTATAACCTCATGTATTTCATATTATGGATTCTTATCTGATGTATATGTTTCATGTTTCATTGATTTAACTGATTAACATGAATAGCCATCTGTATATTGCAATCTCTTTTTTGTTTAGTGTTCATTCTTGCAGGAAATATTTTGGCGATCTAGCTTGGATTTGAAGCTACAACAAAAGAGACATAAGGAGAATAGGAAGCGCTTGGACCCCAAGTAGGTTTCTTGATCTATTCTAAGTGTCTATTCATTGTTAGGAAAAGTATCTGCAAAGTCTTTAACTTGTTGTTCTAAATGCATAGCACCACATTTAGGGAAGAATGTTTTATCCGTAATTCATAATTCCGCATAATAGATATCATCATGTTTTGATTTGTAAATGAATTATCAATGGATATATGACCTAATAGATGATAATGCAACTAATATGATAAGGCATAAATGCTCCTTAGCAATTTTCAGATAAGTATGAGACCCCCTATACTCTGTTATGTTGTTATAACCTGTAGGATGCATATTTGTGATATGTTTGATGAAATGCATGTTTATGGCTAGTAGGGGTCTAGTCAAGTCCTTGATCAAGTTTGTTATCAAAATAATTATATTCATGTATTTTATGAGTTCTCCAAGTTTCATGAAGTTTTTGGGCAGTGACTCGGTTCTAGCCCTAGAAAATAGCCTTAAATCTCGCAGTTGTTGGCACAGCACTGTCAGAGAAAGGCTACAGTAGCACTCAGAAAGGCTCATGGGAGTGATTGGGGCTCTCAATCACTTAAAGGGCTTGGTAAGGGAGTGACTGGGGCTCTCAAATGATTTGACGGCTTGGTAAGAGAGTGACTGGGGCTCTAGGTAAGTAGAATGTTGAGTTTTCTCAGGGGTTGGTCACCTAGAAGGGTGGGTTGTCTTCTGAAGGTTCAGTATCATGTTTAGAAGGTTATTTTTTTGTCTTCCACTAGTCCCACTTCCTTAATTTTACCTATGAGGTTGAATCACATCATAGTGGCCTCTCGTCACATGTTTACCCCGGTGGACTGATTAGCTTGGGTAAATATGGGAGGAGGGTGGTTACAATATTCACTGTGTAATCGTGTAACTCAAATAAATGATTCATTCCATGCAACCATGCCTTTGCATCCTATGGATTCTTCAAATCCCCATCAAATGTAGGTGGATTTTCTTTCTTTAACTCATCCGGGAAATATCCCTGTCACTTATCCTGTAAGGATGATAATGATGATGATCACAATACTTGTCAAAACCAAAACTAGAATAGAACCTATGTCCATCACCTCTCCTATCTGAAGTATCCTAGATCCTGCCATCTCTGATCGTGTCATCCATATCCAACCTGTGTCCACCATGAGATCTACTTCCATATGCCCCATTAGTCATATCCTCTTTCCCATGGCTAATCCAAAGTGGTCCATGTCTCTGCAATTTCGGAAAACTCTGAAGGATTACTGCATTGTCTTCTACTTGTTTCTCCTGTGCTTGAATGATCCTATCATTATATGCCCTTCAACTTCTTATTTCTTCCTTCAAGATTCTCAGTGTGTCTGATAAGTAAGAAGAATGACCACCACCACGCTGCTTATCTAGCTGATAAGGAGAATATTGTAAAGTATAGTTTACCATCTTGATAGTCATCTTTGATCTCTTTCCTTCAAGTATACGATGTCATCTAAAACCAAAACAGAACATAGTCAAGATACCTCAGTATAGTTCAGGGGCAGATATCTCGTCTGCAAGATCAACCATATAATCATTTCAATCATTATCTAGTTATCAATGCATGACCATACCAACCACATACCACAACCTCATGCATGACAACTATCACCATGTCAATGCATGCATAACAACATATAAACAATGACATGCATAACCAATGCATAATTGACATACACTCATGACGACCACATCCAACAAAAATACCATCAACTTTCACATGGCGACACAATTGTAACCATGGCCACCACCATACATGCACAATAAGCACATAGACCACAAGCCTAAATAACACATATGCAACCGACATGTATGCATGACTAACACACCGCCCATCCAGTCCGAGGGGTGAACCATGCTTTAATACCAATCTGTAACACCCTCCTCCCACATTAACCCAAGATAACTGGTCCATTTGGGTAAAAATGTGATGAGAGGCTATTATGATGTGATGAAACTCCCCATGTATAGTTAAGGAAGTGGAACCGACAAAACAAAACCAATTTGACCTTCCTCGGGAGCTACAGACCCTTCAGGAGGCAACCAAACCTTCTAGGTGCTTAACCCTTATAAAAACTTATCATTTTTCTCATATGGACCCTCACATGCTCCCATGACAAGCCATGCATGCGACTGAGGCCTTCCAGTTTCTCCCACGACAAGGAATGCTAACGAATATGGACTTTTTTCAGGAAGTTTTGAGCTAGAGACCCCAGATTATGAGCCACTTTTTCAGGGCTAGGTCTTAGGCCACTGCCTATAACTTTATGAAACTTTTAGAAATGATAAATAACATTGAAACAAGGTTACTAATTCAAACATTTGATTAATGATTTTATCGAACCCCTAATAGGCATGACAAACATTTCATCAAACATGTCACAAATATGTAATCTACATGTCATAACAACAGATCTGATCATAGGGGTCTCGTACTTATTTGAGATTCATAAAGAAGCCTTGATGCCTTATCATAATATTTGCATTATCATCTATTATGTCTTATATTCATTGTTAATTCATTTTATAATCAAAACATGATGAGATCCATACATCAAGTCTATCATAAAACATACTCATAATCAAACAACAGAAATAACAAGGATATAACAACCGTAAAAACCACATATGAATAAGTACATTTACACATTAAATACCAAAGGATAAGGATCTATTATTAATGAGTGCATAAGCCAACCAAGTCTAAGACTTCAATGAACCACTCGACCATATATTGGGTTGAACCAAATATTTCTTTCAGCCAATCACCCCCATGCCATATTCCAAGCATGAATATGGAACTGACAACAAAATCAACTAGGGCTTCCAGAGGCCAAACAACCTCAACCCTCATCAATACAACCAGGCTTTACTACAATCCCACCAGATCACTAGGCCCTAAACAAGTATGGATTCCTCTAGATCTCTCCACCTAAAGCGTGAGGAATTTTTCTATCTCCAGTCTCTAGGCTTATCGTATATCCCGACATTTACTAGTAGAGGATTCTTAGGCCTAAACGAGACTCCGTCATCCAGGCTTTACAATATATCCCTCCATTCATTGGTCGAGGATTCTGTTAGCACTCGAATCTGCCTTAGGCTGAAGAAGGCGAGGCTCGAGGCAACATCAAACCAACCTTAGCCTTGTAGCTAGCCCTACGAGGACAGGAGAGGTCTCTCTCCGGGTCTATCTCGGCGGAAAATTTTCAAAAGGGCTGAGACGACTGATAAGGAAAACTGATCTTAGGCTAGTAAAGAGATATGAATGAGGTTTTTTAATAAATGTTTGGGTTTTCTGGGCTGTGTGGGGCAAAGACAGCAAGAGCAGAGATCAAATGAAAAACACAGATTATCTCCTGAGGCAAGGTAAGCATGAAGTTTAACAATCAAATTAGAGTTATATGGAGTGAAAGACCGCTGCGAGGTTGACAAGGGCAATAATTGAATCCTTATCAACAGAAGAAATTACACAAAACATGAAAGCTTCTCCAGGGCAGAGCAACAAGCTGAATTCTGCCCTTCTCACTTAGAAACATTCAATATTGAAATGGAGATTAATGAACTGTGAACATAACGATGACATATGAAACAAAAGGAAAAACACTTGCTAAATTTCAAGCCACAAGAATCTCAGGAAACAGAGCTGTATTTCTCCATTAAAATCTCTGTCAAACTGTACAATAAAAGCTCTGTTCTCTCCTACACCAGCTCTCAGAACTCTCTCCCCTTCTCCAATTGATTTACAATCTATAAATAAAACCCTGCTAGGGGAAAACAAATCGACCCCAAGACAAGGAATTTGTTTTAATTGAAATTGCAAAAATAGAAAAAACTATTCTTCTGTTCTAAAAACAAACCCATGTTTCCCTTGAAATCTTCTGATGACCAAATATTGGGAGCGCAGATCTGGAGTCTTTAATGGGAGATCGAATCCTATGGCTGTGATGAAAATCTTCATTTCAAATTAGCATTTCGATTCCTGACTGCCACGTTACATTTTTTTTTTTTTTTTTTCCCAAATCTATTGATGTACCAATGAAGGGGCGGAAATCTGTAGGTGTAACTCCTTTGAAACCGTAACTGAAGACAAATGTAAGAAATCTGTCCCTTTTTTCTGCTAAGGTTGGTATTCTGCATTTAATTTGGCTTTTGACTTCTCCTTTGCTTCCTTTCAGCATTATACCACCCAAAAAATGGTATTTTGGCTCCGTTTGAATAGCGCTGCCAATTTTCCACCTGTTAAGTTGAATTAAAGATCCCCTCGGACATCCATTAAACTCGGGGCCTTTTGTTGCTGCTGCAAGTTGGACTTTTATAATGCTTAATGTGTTCAGTTCTCGCAGGAGTAATCTTAACATACTTGCCATGGAACCATTTCTCACACATATCACAACAGATCCAAAACTCATTAGAGGCATAATTGTCACCACAAGCTCCACAAAGTGTGTCACCATGCTCATCGTCTTCCTCTTCATCCAACGTATCATCCTCATCTTCAGGTGGTGGTAATAACTTTAATGGCTTTGCTTGAGATTCAGATGCTCGTGGCTTTATACCAGACTTGTTCTTGTTGCTACGGTAGTTTTTTCTTTCGATTGCTTTTTTGCAGCTCCGGTAACAATTTCAAAAATAGTTGGAAGTTCATTGATCATGATAAAAAGTCTCTTCCTTTCATTCTTATCGAACCCAAATCTTGCACCAAAGTAGAACGAAACAGCCAGCAGCCACGCATCACTATGAACAGCAACCAAAGACAACCAATCTTTTTCTTGCATTCCGTCCTGCGCAAAGTTAATTCCCAGAGCTGGCTCAGGAAGCTCTGGTGGTACCTCTTCAGCCGGAAGATTAACTTCCCATGACTCATTTGGCAACCCATAAAGACACAAGTTCTCTTTCTCCGGATCACATTGTTGGTAAAACTCTTCCACATCATTGGTGAGGGCCTTAATCATTCCAGCTCTTCGGCCCTTGAAATCCTTGAAGACTTCTTCCACCGTGCGTGGATTGTAAGGCCCCGACCCTCCTTCCATTGACTTGATATACGCACTAGAGAATAAATGCAGAACAAAATCATCTATGGCTTCACATTTTACTGAACACAAAAGGCATTCCAGATTTATGCCAGCTTTGGAGCAATCACTCTATGAGCCAGAAAGTAGCTTAATAATCCCAGTCAAATCTGGAAAGTTGTCTTTTGAAAATGTGACCTTGTGCGACATCACCAGTTGTAACTCCAAAGCAATACTGCAGCAGAGCGCAATGCCACAAGGAGGGCACTTGTAAGTCTGGTCAGCAAATCTTGTTACCTTGAAACCACGGCTCATGCCTGCTTCATGCTTGACATCTGGTACATGAATCTCCGCAGCTTTGATATTTAACAAATTTACTGAGTCAAATCATGCAGTGACAGCGCAAACGGATTTGTGCTCATAGTTTCTTTATATGTGGGGCACTAATTTTGTGGCGCAGAATTTCAAGATGATCAACATTATGTACAAGATATGATCTGTAAGATTGCAGCATCAAGCTTGTAGGCAACATGACCATGTTTTTACATGTAAACTGTGCAGAGTGCATTCTTAATTCCCGTTGCTGATTATGAGTGCAATAAATAAAACACATATCTCTCTAGTCTTATTTTGAATTTCACTGTCTCGAGAGAGAAGGCACCATGGCAAGAAGCGAAGAATCCCTTCATAATTGACAACTTGAGAACCTCTTAACACAGCTCAACTACTATCAATCGCCCCTGTGAATTTATCTGTTTGCAAGCCGCCGGAGTCGATTTGAATCAAGACTGGGTGCAAAACATAAATTTCTGGGCTCTGTTTTTAAGTGGGTCGCAACCACTCAAGTGGGTCGCACCCCTCAAGTGGGTCGCACCCGTGCAATTTTACACTGGCTGAAGCTAACAAGTGGGTCGCAACCCTCAAGTGGGTCGCAACCACTTCAAGTGGGTCGCACGCCCTCCAAACGCTGTCCAGAACGATGAGAACTTGTCCACGGCCTTCAAAACACGATTTTGACTCCTGCCTTGGCGAACTTCTTGCAAATGATTATGTTTGTCATGCTCATATATGAAATAAATATCTCATCAAATCAGATTGCTTTTCAAATGTGTTAGATAACCCACTCTTGTAATGTTTCTGCATTTTGACATTTGACCATTTAATACAATGCTTTTCTTTGTCTGCTTGCAGGGATAATAAAAATCAAACTTTGGCAAGGAGAACCAGAATCCGCAACTGAGAAACTACATGGTGAACAGATACATTCGATGATTTCTTCTTTAAAACCCTGTTTTGAAGAAGAATCAATGACATAAAAATAAAAACTTACTGAACCTTTCTCTAGTCTACAAACAAAACCCTGGACTCAAGAATTGAAATGGCTCTTTTCTGGACCACAGTAACATCAGTGACTGCGAATAACAAAGAATGAACTTCGGAGAATTTGACTGCAGCAGGCTGACAAGACGGAGTCTAACAGATTCCTAGGCCTAATCGAGGGCATACACCTCTATATTTTACCGTATATCCCACCATTCACCGTTTGAGGATTCCTAGGCCCACCGATGTTCACACAATCTGGCTTTACCGTAATCCCACCTTCACCGGTCTAGGGATTCCTAGGCCTTGTGTTCTTCTCCGAAGACCACCCAATTCAACTTCAAATCCATCCAGCAATCCAGCTCAACCAAAATAAGAGAACCCCATCACACCATGGCTATCCGAAAATGGCAAGGAAAGGTTGATGAACACTATCATACCTAGAAAAATCCATGTGAATGATAATAAGAGAACCAAGAACACACATGCATGTGTCATTTATGCAAAATATAGCAAAGAAATCATACATGAAAATCGATATGTACAAGTAATTATGCTATAGTTTCTCGATTTTAATCTTCCTTCCTTGATCTTTGTTTCCATTTTCCTTCTTTGCTCTTCCTTTGAGTAGACTAAAGGGTCTGAAGAAGGGTAGGTAAGGTGGAAATGAGGAAATGAAGGATCCATGGCCCATTAGTGGAGGCGTCTTTGTATTAAGGGGGAGGTCACTTGTTCAAATCCCGGACCTCGACCCTGTTTAGTGTTTTGCACCACCAAACAATGTTAAATGGACTTACCATATGCATATTGCATTAAAGCTTGGCTTAAAGGACCTTTGGCCTTTGGATGTAGACCTTGGCTTACGTGGACCTTCGGCCTTTGGATGCAGAAATTTGAGATTGGAATAAGGTTTAATTTCTATTTAATTAGAATATGGTTTAATACGTCAGTCTTGCGACGTTTAGGAGGCAAACCGACACTTGTCTCAAAATGTCGTAAGACCGACAGTTTGTCCCTAAATGTCGCAAGACCGATGATTTTTCTCCTAAATGTCACAAGACCGACAATTTTCTCCGAAACGTCGCAAGACTGATGGCTTTTCCCTAAACGTCGCAAGACCGACGATTTGTCTCCTAAACGTCGCAAGGTTGACACCTTGCTTCGAAACATCACAATTCCAACGGTGTGTCCTGAAACATCGATATTCCAATGATTGTCCTAAACGTCGATATTCCTATGATACTCCCAAAACATCGCTATAGCAACACTTATTGGCAGGATTAAAAAAATTCAGAAAAATTGGGGAAATTTCCGACAATACTTCAAAAGTGTCGGAACTAAAGTGTCGGAATTTTGACCATATGTACTAGTGAATCATGGTGCGTTCAACTAAAAGAGCATCAGACCTTGAAACGTATACTGCGCAGGTGCTTATATAAAAAAATACCTGATCATTCTTTGATGAAGGAACGACTCTGGGGCATGCAAAAAATAATTGCAGTTCTAGTGTTTTCTTTTAGAAACCCAACACCGAAACGTCTTCTTTACATAAACACACTGGTGCATTTATTATATAGAGGGTCAATTTTTTTTATTTTTAATAGTGCACCGAGAATAGAAATAATATTTTGTAGAACCAAGGGCTGTTATTTCTATGAAAAAATTGGTGCGTTAAGAGTTACAACGCACCAGGGCATTAATTTAAAACAATATTGGTGTTTGCATATCTAAAAGCCCCATCGCTCTCATTTTCTGAAAAGGCACCGATTATGCTAAAAGATGATGTCACATTGATTTTATTAAAGTAAAACATCGGTGCTTTTTTATTTTATGGATTCACCGATGTTTTTATATTATATTTTCTCTTTTTTGGAGACATCGACATATGACAGTGGAATTATTGTAATTTTTTAAATATGTTATTCATTGATAAATTGACATATAGCTTATAACAATATTCATATAAATTAATATTTGATTAGTGAATTTATTTATGATGTTTGGATTAATTTGTTATATTATCATATATCACATCTCTTCATTATAATATTTAATCATCCATATATTTAATCCATGGTATAACATTTCACAGCGACATTGGATAACACAATAGAATAAATTAAATGTATTTTATTATATATCAATAAGAGGCTCTTTGTCGTACAAAATGGGATTGTTATTGGTAACCTCTTGTCTTTTAATTGGGACATATGTCCATGATTACAATAAACAAAATGTCTAATTTTCACACACAATTATTTCAAAAAATACAAGAAGTTTCATTGATATCCAAATAGTTCACCATTCTTCGTTGGAACTGTTGTCAATGCTTGAGCTACTTATTTGGAGGAATGTTTTGTTGGTTGCATCGATTGTTTTCCTCTTCTTGATCTTGTTCCATCTGCAAACATAAAAATAAAGTGTAATGAGTGTATCTACATTTGTGAGAATAATGAAAATTGAAATAAATAATATACATCAATGTAAATCGAAAAGCAATGTACCATTGCAAGACGTGACTCCTAAATTATGCACATTCTTTCAAAACCAAATCTCATGCCTTATTTCAACAACTACTCTGTTTGCGTAGTTCCATACTTTGTTTTATGCAAGTTTTATACCCATAATAAATCATATATTTTAAAAGATTTTTTTTTTATTTTTATTTTTATTTTTATTTTAACTCAATGTCAATCAATTCTTCTGATGGCTCTTCTTTGTATGTTAGCACCTATTTGAAGACACTCAAGGATGGTTGTTGTAAAACAACTTAAAATATCCAAAGTGAAACCTTGAGTTGTTATAAGGAAATATTAACAATTACTCACAAACTTTGAAATCAACCCTTTTCTTCTTTGTCGTGATCTTGTTTTATATGTTGAATGAGTTCCATCTTATTTTCTTTCTGCAAGAAAATACTTGAAAATTAATATTTAATGCTAATTTTTTTATATGTACAAATTCAATCATGATTATATACATTTGAAGCACATTGTTGTTGAGATGGCTCCTCTTGTGATGCAATTATGTCCACTTATTTTGCCATGTCCTTAAACACTTTTTTGGACATTCCTACCGGCATGTTTCGTATATCAGCACATTGATCATTTGGGATTTTCATAATCTTCATGAAAAAAAGTAATAAACTATTTTTATAATGATACATGAAAACTAAATATAACAAAATTGATATTAATAAATTAATGGTTTGTAGTAATATATACATATAATTATAGAAAACCATTTTATACAATTATAAATATTACCTTTTGAATGATTATTTTTGTTGTTGTATGTTTTTGCTATTGCAAGTCTAACATGTCTCATTGACCATTTCTCTGGAAACACTTCCTATAATTTAGACATAATTTCATTCTTAGAATCATTGCATTGAATTTTCTATTGTAAGTGGAAAGTATTTCTATACGTTCATTCCACTAGATCCCTCATAGTTATGTAAAAAAAACCCCCTCCTTCATTAACCTCCAACACCACTCCATCCATATGAGTTAAGGACCAATTCATCGTCATTTGCATGTTCCATAATTTTTATTTTCTTATAAGGACTTTGATATTTTCCTTTGTTGTTGTTCCTTGTAGAACATTAAATATATGAATTAATATATCATTTCAAACATGCTATCTAATATTCTTAGGTATATTATTAATGAAAAAAAAAAAAAAAACAACTCATATTGAATAATATTTTTTCATTCACCGTTTTATCATTTTGGAATTTTTCTATCAATCTTTTATGATCTTTTGCACTTAAATTAGAAATAATCTTATCAACCTTCTTCATTTTATGGCTTTGCATGACACACACCAACTAATACATATTAATTAAACTTACATATAATTCAAACATATTAATTGTGTAAAGAATTTACAAAGAACTTGCATTCTCTCATTTTTTTTTGTGTTTTCATTGTGTTGATCAATATTTTTGTTACTTGAGACCTTCTAAGACATTTTTTTATTATCACTATACAACATGTACCATTCAATACATAAGCCATTACATATATATTTAAAAATAAATCAAATAATTTTCATTAAAAAAAAGCTCTGGCAACTGTTGCGTTTATCTTAATAAGATAAACGTGTAACAACCTCGAGTTAAAACTTCATGTCATTAAGTTAATAAAGGAAAAATAATAACCAGGGTCACATGACACTTATTCCAAGCTGAATGTGGGGAAAAACATCCTAGCGTGGGTGTTCATTTGGTTTATTATGGCTAAGGAAATTGGCAAAGGCAATGTCAAAAGCTTTGGAAAGGAAAATGAAATTTTCGGCAATTTATTTATGAAAATAATGGAAATTAGGAGAAAAGGAAGGTGAAAGATCACAGGTTGCAAGTGAGGAGGAAAATGAAGTAAAAATAATGGAAAATGAAGAAAATAGAGGCCTCATTAATAAATATGCTTTTGAGGATCAGTTGGTAGCATTTTTTCAGTTAAGTTTTGGAGCTCTCTCTCTCACTCACTCTTGGACACTGAGAGAATTATTGAAGAATTATAGCATTAGATCAAGAAAGGATCCAGCTTAATAAGGTAAGCAGTTGGGTCTCTATTCCTAGTGTTAGGCTCTGCTACCATCTCTGACTATCGTTGAGTGGCCTTATGTATACCTTTTCCCTTGCCTCTGCGCGGGACTAACTGCCCTACTTACCATGCACTGCCCTGCTTTCTATGCCATGCTTCAATATTTTCACTGGGCCTGACTGACCAGCTTCCGTAAGCCCAGTACTTTATTCTTATGCGCGCGCATAGGTATTTTAACTTCAGGAATGCGCCCAAATGGAAGGAGGGGGCCAACCCCCTCCCCATGCGCCCAAGTGCCCGGAACCAGGAGCTCTGACAAATTCTGGTGGAATATTAATTACGTTAATTAAGTCACTAATCCAAACTTGAGCCACGATTAAGACGTCATTTGTGCTAAGTACGCTTAACGTTAAACTGAGATTATATTATCCTTAATCGCACTTTAATTTGTTGATTTTTACCCTAACTACCCTACCCCAACTCGGAAACCCTTTTTCATTCTCATTGTTTTTGTTTCCGCCACTCTGCAATTCTTGGAGCTATTGGTTTGAATCCTTGTTATGCCATGAATGGGGTTCATATCCTCGCCCCCAATGGTCAGCATGGAATTTGTAAACATGAAATCCTTCTTTGGCTGCAGCACTGGAGTTATTTCCTCTCGCTTCCAGGTTCCAAATTTTCCTTTTGCAGGTATAACATAATTACTTCCTTTTTACTATTGTTTTCTGTTCATTTACCTGAAGGTTTCAGCTCACGGCTTGGTGTAACTATTTTTCTGCGCTATGTCTCCTTTGCAAGTACATCCAGGATGCTTCGAGTCCATCTCCTAGGAGCTTAATAGATTCCACGCCGATGGTTGACAGGTAGGCCTTCATGCCATTTTATTTGTCCTATTTATTTCAAAAATATTTTATCATAACGAAGTACCAAGCCATTTCACTTAGTTCTTGCAGGGTTTTACTCTGTCAAGTTTGAAGTATTTATCATGGCACCCTTGCCACGACACTGGGCTTGTTGTAAAGTTAATGTTTTAGCTTAGCTGGGTTGGAAACCTCCGTTCCAAAATTGAGGGTTTTTAAGTGACTGCCTTTGTTTACATTAGGTTTGAGTGTAAGGTCCTAAGTGCCAAAATAAGGTCTATGTCGAGAGGTTGCAGTATTCTGGCCATACATTATGCAAGTTAAGTCTAGCCATGGTTTTTTATACACTATAGGGTTTCACCCTAAGCTTTTAATGTATTGTTATCTTTTTTCCTTTCTATATAATTGTTACACCACATGCAGTGTTGGCCATATACATTATGATTGTCTTTGCTATTTTTTTGTAAGCATATCTGAATTGGAATCTCATGGTAACAGGGGGGGTTTTTACCCAGAAGAAACATTTACGAGTTTGATTTCATTTGAACAGTGAATGAAGTTGACTGTTAAATTACTGTATGGTTATTTAATGAAGAAATTATGTGCAAATATTAAGTTTCTAAAATATTTCTACTATCTATTTACTCATTATGTAGCTATCGTTTCTCTGGATGCATGTTTGTTACATAAGTAAAAATTCTTTTGTTTCCCCTATAGTACTTCTTTTATTTTACTCCATTTTCTGTAGGGACAGGCAGTCGTCGGTTTCCTAATTGGCATACAACTAAACCCTATATAGATTCGTTGAAGCTTGTTTAAATATGTCTTGATAACTAAGGATTTACTCTTTCTTGATAACATTACTATATGGTTCATGATTAGGACTAGATTTTTTCTATTTCAGTGCCAACAAAAACTACTTTTACTAGTTTAAAATATTCTCATTTAATTTATGCTCTGATATTTACATTTAAATCTACCCATTTAATTCAAGTGAATGTTCTTGGTTGATTTAACCTCGAGGGGACCAGACTTGCTCGGTTCCACTACTAGGCTCGTCCAAAACCCTCGGTAATATACCTCGCTGGATCTTCCTATTTTACAAAACCTGTCCTCTTCCAAATAAAGGGTTCATATTTATTTTTTCAGAACTTGATAGATTTAATTTAGTTTACTAAATGAGAACTATTACAGGCTTTTCCTTCTTTATTAGTACTCTTAAACTGTTTATTCTTTTCCCAATGCTTTTCGGTTCAAAGATGAAACCTTGATCATTTGGAGGGTTCATGTACTTTTATCTATATCAAAAGCCCAGGTTATTGTTGATAGCTTAACCATGGCTCTATTATTTTCTGCTTCTTGTTTGCTTTACTCTTTATTGTTCTTATGTATGATCCATATTCTTAGGTTTAGTGATGAGTGTTATCTTCTTTCATGGAGGGAGGGAGCCAATGTTAATTTGAGTCTAGGGGAATTGCCACAAATGGGAGGGGAATGAATGTACCAGAGAGTGGGCAGGTCCTTCTTCACCTAAAATTTTCTGCTTTGGGCTTCTTTATTTTGTAGACGATCATAAAAACAAGGTACATAAATTCGCAATTCCAACAACAAATTAACAACATAAAAAATGCTCATAAAAGAGAGATTGAAGACATTCATAAAAAAATTGTCGACTGAAGTTGATACAAATTTTCATTTGAGAAATCATAATAAATCTATACTAACGGAAATAAAGAGGACATAGAAAGAGAGAAGGCACAACAAAGATCCAAAAACAAGGATAAATGCATTGACACCTACACAATTGATGTGGAAAAACCTAATGTTATTATCAATGAAGTTGTACCAGTGAAAGAGCTTACAAAAGTTGAAACCCAAGTACATATTCTCGGAATAAATAATTATTATTTAATATGGATTACTTTATATAGTTCATGATTTTCTTGTGAAGTGAACTGTTCACTTCACCAACAATCTCATAACAGAAACGGAAGTAGTTCTAAACATAATACAAATTACACTTAACAACTTAAGAACTAAGAGAAACAACAGTAACATCAAACAAAACCAATTGAACCCTCTACATTTTTGGTTGAATACATCTCTCTAGGCTCATTAAGGTGATTATATAATATTATAGGTGAACTTGTGATCTAGCATTTGTAATCTATCGATATAAAAGGGGCTCTACACCTTTATGAAAAATGTATAAAGGATCTATGAGTCTTGCTCTAGGGGAAATTTTTTTCCTTATATACATCTACATACTTAGGCTTCTATGGATTTAGATCTCTTATGATCACCCTTATTTATTATGATCGGTTCTGCATTCTAGTTCCCTAGTCAAAAGATGGGCATACATAATATTGGACCCTTCCTTTCAAATTGTTCCAAGTTCGTTGTGTCATCTATTATTGAAAATGTAGTTATAGGAACTCTTGAACAAGGTTATCTTGCAACAAGGTGAAGAACACTTGTAAATAGGGAGTGTTAGAGTTTTCATACCTTTTTGCTCTGATAGTGTTCATGTTCAGCAATAGAAGCACACTAGAAATAGCAACAATTTAGATTATGTTAGAACAGAGGAGGTGCAACAATGTTAGAGAATGGTGGGTTGTTGATGAAGTCTTCCTTGAACAAGGAATGCACACTTTGAATATTCTAAAGAGATTTCAAATAATTAAAGGGAGTAGTGGTCTAAGGTTATATTTATTTAAGTTCAAATATGGTCAATGTGATGATGTTTCCCTTAGCATATAGGGGGTTCAAGGTTTTGTAATAGTATATTTCCTTGGTGGAGAACACTTGTAAAGTGGGAGTGTTAGAGTTTTCTTACCTTGTTGCTCTGACAATTTTCATGTTCAACAATAGAGGTGCACAAGAAATAGCAACAATTTAGATTCTGTTATAACATGGGAGATGCAACAATGATATAGAAGAGGTACAATGAAGGGGAGAGTTGGAACATGCATACGCTAGCATCAGCCTTCTACTAGTATAATTATATAGACCTCAAAACAATTTCTTACACCTCAGACCAATCAAGATTGGTTTCGGGACTGTGTCATCTCACAACTCGGATGTGTGTGAAGGATCAGTACAACTTAGTTTAGTGGATCTATAATATTCCTAGGCTCGGATCCATGGAGGGATTACACTAAAAATATGCAGTGACTTACTTCAGAAATAACTACTTAGCTCATTTCGGATAACAGTCTTTGGTCTTTATCCTTTCGTGGCTCAAATATGTGGGAAATCTCAGTCTATACTCATATCCGGCCATGTGGAGAAGCAGTGGGAAGTGACACTTGGGGAGTTTGGAAAAAATTAGTTTATTGAACAGTTAAAGATCTCAGATCCTTGACAAATTGCTTGTGACGAAAGGTGATCCTGCTAAAATTCTTATACATTATGAATTTCAATAAATAGGTGTCCCTAATGTTCTTATCCACCAGGAAATTTAACTAACATACAAGGTACAATGGGGAGAAAACAGATATAATAACAAGGTAATTCTCATACATAAATCACGAGTTATGCTCCCACATTGAAAAAATATATATCATTCATTCACCAAGTGGATAATGTACCAAACATAATTATACCAATAAAAGTGTTTCCAGAGCATTCACTTTCCATATTCATAAGCAATGATCAATTTCAATGATTAGTTTAAATACTAATTTTTATTTGACTAATTTACCATGAGTTCATTATGGATTAAGGGAAATGAAAAATGTTCTAGTAGCATACCCAAGAACAACACTTTCAACCACGATATTTAAGAGCATATCTGGGAACAACATGTGGCAAGTATTACCATGTGTCCTGTCTTAGCATTGTGGATCCAGGTAATTGTTTCTCACATGAAAATATGATATATTGCCTTCTAAATTAAAACCAATTTTTCCCTGTACTGGGTTAATATAACTTCATCTAGCCTAGCCCTGGTTTTGTGTTCTTCCTATTTTTCTGCTATATTTTTTCCTGATTAAAATTGTTTTATTCAAATTTGAAATAGGTCCACACCCAACATTTTGGGACAAGTGACAACTTACTCCCACTCAATTTTTGTTTCTTTCTTCATCCTTCATCCACTCAGTTTATTGTTTCTTGTTGTTGGCTCTAGATTTGCTACCTGATAACCAAGTCCTATGGTCATGTAAGAACTGTTGTTTCTTCTTTTTTATTTCTAGATCTTTTGTTCATGCTTCCTTATATCCGCTTCATATTTATTCCTCTTCTGTTGGACAAGTATGTTTTTAAATACCCTTGATCTCCCTATGGTCAATTGAGTAACTTAAAATTTCCTTGTTCTCCCTCATTTGAGAGACTTTGTTCCATGATCTCCCTAATTTAAATTGAGTAACCTAAGTTTATTGATTTCACTGTAGTTGAAGGAGTAACTATGATATTCAAGCGGGTTGTTTTTTGACTAACAACCTTTTTCTTCATTTCAAGGCATTCCTATTTTTTTTGTGCTCATTATCATCACTTCATTTGCAAGATTTGAAAGTGGTTACATCCTTTGAATTTTATTTCTCTTTTTGAGATTTTTTAAATTATCAAGGAGACTTCCCTAACATCCTGGATGGCTTTATCTTCAACTGTTTATCTGCATAGAAAATTGCAGAGCTTCTCAATGCTCTTTTTCCATTGCATTTTTTTTCAAGTCAATGCTTAAAGTAGGCATTACAACCAAGGTGAATGGTCAGTCATTTGCTTGCATCTTAAGACACTAAAGATGGTTTTAGATTCAATGACTTGAATAGAATTGGTTTAGGCTATACCATTACTTGTAACTTCTGAAATCTTGAACAATTTCTTCAAGGTGTTGTTTTTGGTTCCATAAGATGAATCTTCCCAAAGTTTTAAGGGTAAATTAAACAATAGTTACCCAAACTTGTGGTGTTGGATTATCCTCGTTCTCATTCATTTGTAGTTGAAGGAGTAACTATGATATTCAGGCAGGTTGTTGTTTGATTAGCAACCTTTTTCTTCATTTCAGGGCATTCCTATTTTTTTTTTGCTCATTATCGTCACTTCATTTGCAAGATTTGAAAGTGGTTACATCCTTTGAATTTTCTATCTCTTTTTGAAATTTTTTAAATTATCAAGGAGAATTCCCTAGCATTCTGGATGGCTTTATCTTCAGCTGTTTCTCTGCATAGACAATTGTAGAGCTTATCGATGCTCTTTTTCCATTGCATTTTTTTTTCAAGTCATTGCTTAAAGCAGACATTACAACCAAGGTGAATGGTTAGTCATTTTCTTGCATCTTAAGACCATAAAGACGGTTTTAGATTCAATGAATTTAATAGAAATTGGTTTAGGCTATATCGTTATTTGTAGCTTCTGAAATCTTGAACAATTTCTTCAAGGTGTTGTTTTTGGTTCCATAAGTCGAATCTTCCCAAAGTTTTAAGGGTAAATTAAACAATAGTTACCCAAACTTGCGATGTTGGATTATCCTCGTTCTCATTCATTTGTATTCTAAGGAGTAGCTATGATATTTAGGCAGGTTGTTGTTTGACTGACAACCTTTTTCTTCATTTCAGGGCATTTCTATTTTTTTGTGCTCATTATCGTCACTTCATTTGCAGGATTTGAAAGTGGTTACATCCTTTGACTTTTCTTTCTCTTTTTGAGATTTTTTAAATTATCAAGGAGAATTCCCTAGCATCCTGGATGGATTTATCTTCAATTGTTTCTCTACATAGACAATTGTAGAGCTTCTCGATGCTATTTTTCCATTGCATTTTTTTTCAAGTCAATGCTTAAAGTAGGCATTACAACCAAGTTGAATGGTCAGAAATTTTCTTGCATATTAAGACACTAAATATGGTTTTAGATTCAATGACTTGAATAGAAATTGGTTTAGGCTATACCATTATTTGTAGCTTCTAAAATCTTGAACAATTTCTTCAAGGTGTTGTTTTTGGATCCATAAGCTGAATCTTCCCAAAGTTTTAAGGGTAAATTAAACAATAGTTACCCAAACTTGTGGTGTTGGATTATCCTCGTTCTCATTCATTTGTAGTCGAAGGAGTAACTATGATATTCAGGCAGGTTGTTGTTTGATTGAGAACCTTTTTCTTCATTTCAGGGCATTCCTATTTTTTTGTGCTCATTATCGTCACTTCATTTGCAAGATTTGAAAGTGGTTACATCCTTTGAATTTTATTTCTCCTTTTGATATTTTTTAAATTATCAAGGATAGTTCCGTAGCATCCTAGATGGCTTTATCTTCAACTATTTCTTTGCATAGACAATTGTAGAGCTTCTCGATGCTCTTTTTCCATTGATTTTTTTTCAAGTCAATGCTTAAAGTAGGCATTACAACCAAGGTGAATGGTCAGTCATTTGTTTGCATCTTAAGACACTGAAGATGGTTTTAGATTCAATGAATTGAATAAAAATTGGTTTAGGCTATACCATTATTTGTAGCTTCTGAAATCTTGAACAATTTCTTCAAGGTGTTGTTTTTGGTTCCATAAGCCAAATCTTCCCAAAGTTTTAAGGGTAAATTAAACAATAGTTACCCAAAATTGTGGTGTTGGATTATCCTCGTTCTCATTCATTTGCTTGGGATCACAATATGATCCAGATATTTTAGATTCATTGATTTGAATCTATTACATTGAACTTTATTCCAAAATCCATTCCTTTTCTATTTTTGAAATCTTCAACCTTTTATCTAAGGTAAATTAAAAAATGCTACCCAAAGCGTTATTGTCATTGGAACATCCTCAAGGGTTTATTTTGTGGTGGGGGGGTGGGGTTGTGAAACTAACTGTTTAATTTTCTAAACAATAAAAATTATTACAAAGTGACCTCTCAGCAAAAATGCCAATGAATTGAAGGTTCAAATTCTTTGTATCTAGGAAAGTCAAAGGCTCATTACAGGGGACGGACCTTTAGTACTTGTACTGGACTCAAAATTTCTGTGGATTACCCCATATAATAAACACTCCATTCTCCATAAATTCTAGGCCAAGTTTCTTTTCCTCCTTGTACTAGAAAAAGTTTCTAAGATTTTAAATCCTTTGGGTGGGACAAAGATCCTCCTCCCCCATTTTGATTCTCTAAACAAACTCTACACTGAAGTTCAGATTGAAAACCATTAAAAATGTTTTCATTGTTTACATTGTCATGATGTTAACTGATTAATCTCCCTAGAAATATCTCTCTTCAACTTGCTGCAAATGATTCTAGACCCCTTAAAGGTGGCATCATGTTGGGTGCAGTGTGTGTTAGCAGTTGCCTGCCTTGGTGTATTGGTTTGTTGGCATGGTTTGAAAACCTTGGTCAGTGTTTTTTGTTATTCATTGTGTGATTGGCCTCCCCTAGAGTTGTTCAAAACAATAATTCATATGATGGAAATAATTGGACCTGTTGTTGCAATTGAAGTGATCTATCAAGGTCTTTGCCTTTTCTTTTCATTTATAGTACAATTATGCCTTTTGAGTGAGACTCTTGACCTTGCTTGTTTGATCTGGTTGTAGGTGATTATGACATTATTAAGACGGTATCAGGAGATCAGTGAGCATCTAGGATGGTTTTGCTAGAGAATTGTCATTTTCTAACGTTGTTCCAATTTTTTGAGAAGGTAGTGGAAAAATAGTGGGTAGAAATTCTCAGAGGCAATAGAGAGAGTTTAATTTATACCGGAGAGGCAGAAAATTCATTTGAAACTAGAATTTAGAGTTTATTTTAGATTGATGTTCTATGTTTGGGAGTGTATTAGGTGCTGCACAATGTCGGGCAAAGGTTCCTCTCTATGAAATTTTCTTCTATGAAAGGTACTCTTTTTGATTTGATGCGAAATAATTGATTTAGTTGTTAGAATACCACACCCTATTGTTTCGGGTCATTGATTTTTGCAGGAACTTATTCGTCTTGATGATGGCTATTATGTTAAATTGAAAAAAATGATTTCTAACTATTAGTCAACACTAAATTTGGGTTGACATTTACCACTATCTAGAATATCACTGCCGTGAACGATTTATGGTCTTAAACTATTTAATGCTTCCTTATTTGAAAATATACCTTATAATTGTTAATCCTGTTGGATATTATTGCCAATATTGTGGAAATTTCAGATGTGAAAGTGCACTACCTTATGTACAATGATGTTACAAGGCGAGGATTAAATATTTCCACTTCAATTTCAAGCAACAATGATAAATATGTGATTCCAATTAAATTTTATAGAATTTTATAGTAAAGAAATCAATAGTGGTCAGATTTATATTCTGAAAATACTAGAAGGATATACCAGTGTTCAAGAAAATGTGGCAGTAGTCCCTTGCGTACAAGTAAATGCGGAGATCAACATCCAGCCGAAATGCAGGAAGTGACGCTTTTTCATTTGCAAAAAAAGGAATGCAAATTAAAATAGAAGTATAAAGTGATATTGATGGTAAATGATGCAGACATGACTCATCGTATATGCCAGAAAACATAAATTACTCCATAATGGTTGTATTCATGTGTAATTGGTATAATAATCTGTCTAAAAGGTAATCGGCTGCGATAATCCTTATGCTATATTAGTTAAAAAACAAAAAAGACAAATTTCAAAGCATGATCAAAGTTAATTTTACAACGTTAATTTTTTTTTTTAAATTTTTTTCTTTTCGTCGGCATTCTAATGTTTTCTTCCATAGGTAATATGACGTTAATTTAAAAAAAAAAAATATATTTTTCCATTGGTATTCCGACGTTTGTTTTCGTCGGTATTACAATGTTAATTTTTGTTTTATTTTATTTTATTATATATATATGTGTGTGTGTGTGTGTGTTTGTTTTTTTTCTTTCCGTTGGTATGACAATTTTTTTTTTTTTTTTTTTTAATAGTGATGTTTAGAAATGTTGGAAGAGCGACGAATCGTGAAATGTCGGAAGAGCGACGGAAAATTTGAAACGTCAGAATTGCGATGGCTCCAAAAAAAAAATCGGAAATATCGTCGCTCTACCAACAGTTAAGTCAAGTGTCAGAAGTCCGATGTTAGGAGAAACCACGTTTTGCTGCACCTCAAAACATCGCTCTTTTGGACTGCCTATGTGTCGCAAGAGCGACATTTTGGCCGTCGAAATTTGGGGCAAATGTGCTAGTGATTTTATTGTTATAAGCATCGAGGTGGTATACATTTTGAGTTCCGGTGCTCTTTCATTTAAACGCCTCAGAGATTTTACTTATGTATGAAACCGGATGTGTGTCTATAAGTAGCGCACCGATGCTTATTATTCCATAATATTCATCGAAACAAAAAAAATCTACTCAAACCTCCATCCACCCAAATGTTTTCATTTGTGATGAATTTTCGTTATAAGCTTCATTAAAACATTTATTCCCACAAACAAATGTTTTTTTAATAAATTTTTCCAATTTTATAACACTAAAAACCTCCGTTATTACCTCCGCTAGAAAGAATTTTCCTTGTAGTGAAGGTTCCCATTTCTTATTATCAATATACAAATACCTTTTCTTGCACACATGCTTCAACAATGATGTTAAGCTTGACTTGATTCCTTAAATCCATGAGTAGAACACCAAGATAGTGTTGAAAAGTGTAACTAGGTGGGTCTTCATGTTGACTATGTAATTATGTACTTATTTAAAGAATAAGACAAAAATAATAAAATGTATTTTGTTGTACTTGCTTCATGGGTTTCATGAGCAAGATTTATTATGTAGATAGACTTATTCTTGATGTCTATTAGGTTTTTGTCTTCTAGGTATAAATAGGATTAAGTATCACATTCATGAAGGATCTAGTCTAGAAATACATGCTCCAAGACCTTGTGGAAGAATGGTAGAAAATATGGAAGACAAGCTCACAAAAACCTTCAAACAACGATGAAAGACAAGCTCTACATACAATGAAGAAATCCCTCATCAACGTTGGAATAAACTCACTCAAGTCGGCCTAAAACTTAGTAATAAAGTTGGCTCAATAATTGACTATATGGTTGGCTTAGAGGCTAGAACAGTGTCGTATATATACTTCTATTTTGCGGCCATTTGAGAGAAAGTGAGGAAGGTAAATATGAGATTTAACTTCCTAACTACAACTCAAGGAATTCAATTGAAAGTATATGCAAAGAGAAGATAATTTTGTTCCTATATTTGACTGAGCTATAAGAAGTGAAACTTAGAGATTGAGTTCTCTAGTACTAGTGCAAAACATTGCATATTGGTGAAGAAGAGAAGAATAAAGTTTGAAGAAGTTGTATCAAGGTCTTGGAAGCATATCTAGTTTAAGGGTGTGAGCCTTGGTCATGGTACTTGTCATTTGAATATCTATAAGAAGAATTATTTGCGGGTTTTCCTCTCCAAGAGGGAGAGGTTTTTCCCTGGCTCTAGGAGCCTAATTTTGTGTCTTTTTTATTTTTTCTAATTGACTTGATGAAATACTAAATAAGGTAATGAAGAGAAGACATAAGTAACTCAAGGAAGCTTACAAGTAATTATCAAGAAGAGAATTTGAATTAATAATTAGCCCTCCAAATTCTCAACATGGTATTAGAGCTAAGGTGTTGAAATCAAGGGCTGCTTAACAAAGAGACACCCCAGGAAGAAAAAATCAAAGTTTGGGTGAAAATTCAAATAAGTTTGCAAGGAAGACTCTCAAGCTATTTTCAAGAAATATTTTCATTCAAGACATTATCTTTTGAAGATATCCTTTTCCATCAAGGATTCAAGAACACCTAGATCAAAGATTTCTATCTTAGAAGAAGCTCCTAACTCCTTCATCATCATCAAGGAATATGCAAGCCACTCTACTCAAGTAAGTATCTATGAACTTACTTAAATATGTCAATATGACTTATTGTAAAGAAAGCAACAAGCCGGTTGGGTCATCAAACTTTAGTGCATGGAAGAAGAGGACAACTTTGAATTTAATTGAAGACGAAGTTATGGACTACATTGATGTATCAACAATTCAACCACAAAAAGAAGATGCTCTAGCTCATACCAAATACATGAAGGGAGAAATCAGAACCTAGAGGTTTCTCATAGAATCCATCAAGGACTCACTCATTCTCTATGTATCAAAACTAAAGTATGCTAAAGAAATATATGAGAAAATGATGGAACTATTCTCTACGAGTACTGTAGGAAAAGAAATATCTCTGAGACAAGAACTATATAAAATGAAATTGTCAAAGAAGAAGGAATCACTCCATACTTTATGAGGATTTCTGAAATAATAGATCAACTGCAGGAACTGGGAGGAGTAATGTCTGACACTAAGATGACTACGGTGGTGTTGAATGCTCTACCAGAGGAATGGGGAAACTTCGCTTCAAGTTTATACGGGAAGAAAGAAGCCACTCCATTCCATGATCTATGCTCTCTATGTAAAATAGAGGAAACAATACTAAAAGCCAAACCTGATACAAGACCAAATTAAGGGAATCAAGCCTTTGTAGCCACATACAGGAAGAAAGGAAGATTCAGAAAATTTGGCCCTCAGAATAAAAGAAGGAATATGGACAATGTACAATGCTTTGGATGTAATGAACTTGCACATTATAAAAGATATTGTACTAAATCTGACAAGGACAAGAGGGGAGAATCCCATATCTCAGATGTGAGGGAAGAACCTTATGCAAATAAATCTAAGAAAGAAGAAGCAAGGGATCTCTACTATGATTGAGATCACCTTCTCCTTTAAGTGATTTATGTTGGTTGTAAATGTATATTATATCATGATAAAAGCATGGTAGGAGCTCTTGGTGAAGCAGCTCCAGGAAAACCTCTCTACTAAAAATACTAATGGAAGGAAATCATCAAGATTAAGGGTCATCAAGGAAACAAAATTATGGGATGTGATGACATATGAATGGAGAAGATCAAGGGAATGAAGCTTTTCATTCTAATAAAACTACTACAGGATGAATTAAATGATAAATGTATATTTTTATATACTGACACTGGACGTTGTGAAGTCATGTCAAATGGTTGCAGGTAATAGACATCCATATTTAGAAGTATGATCTATGAAGGAGGATATCTTGGTGCACTGACAGGTGAAATCAACATATATATATCCTCATGGAATATGAGGTGGTTGTATATGAATGAGAAATTGGAAAATTTGTAAGATCCTAGGAATGAAGAATGTGAAGAGAGGAAGAGATCATGAATGTAACCATGTCTAGAGGCACTTATCATCCAGAGGTGAATAAGATGTGATTAGGAGATCTCCTAGGAGGATATGTAGACTCTGATAGAAGTCTAGTAAAGAAGAAGAATCTTCACAAAATATATCATTAGGAGATGTGTCAATCTGAATAAAGGATGTCGATGCCTACAAGAAGATGTCACGGTGAAAGATCATCACTAAGGTAACTTTTTCTTTTAAAGTTAATATGTATATGTTTTTTTTTGGATGAATTTAAGTAAGGATACTAATCATGAGAAAGGATGTATGATCCTTGGAGATGATTCAAAGGAAAGCATCATGGAATAACGGTGGACCAGATGAGAAATATTGATGAATCAATTTCTGATAGTGGTCATGATTCGTGGTTGAAAGTGATGGATGATCTGTGCCCTATGAATCCAAAAGTTGAAGATTCCTCAATATTGAAATCCACGACATCGAGGGGAGGAATTATTCATGAGTAGCTGGATTGCTGCTACAGGACCCTGGTTGAGAGGGAGCCTGGTGGTAAGTTTCTTGCTTGGAAGAAACTTGAAGTATGTCCTTCTTGTGTTGAGAGGGAGTGACGTATGTGATTCTCTATTACATGTGTCATGCACTAGACCATGACTAACAGTCGTAAGTCTTAGTGAAGGCTATGTGAAGAGAATGGATAGACACATCATTCTAGTCTTCACCTGGAAGACAAAATGGAGGATTGGGTAATCATTTGGCATTCGATACTCTTTGAGAATGAGATAGGGCATTCAAGATAAGAGTAATCGAGGACTGATATTCTTTGAGGGCTGGATACCCAAGAGAAGAGTAGTCCAAGAAGCTCATACTCTGGGAACACCTAGGTGGGGTATGTACCTTGGAGAGACAATGACTATGGTGTCTATTAGTCATGTGTCTCACCAACATTGTAGCCCATTGTCTCGTTGAAAGATGGGGCTGTTAATCAAGGCCTTACACTAGGACAATGGTGGATGATATGATGTTATACATATGTGATTACCAATTCGATTCTTCTTATGAGATTCTTCAGTTTGAAAGTGACCATGTACTTGTATGAATACCTCCCTAGTTAAGAGGGAGTGTTGAAAAGTGTAACTAGGACGGTCTTCATGTTGACTATGTAATTATGTACTTATGTAAAGAAGAAGACAAAAATAATAAAATGTATTTTGTTGTGCTTGATTCATGGGTTTCATGAGCAAGATTTATTATGTAGATATACTTCTTCTTGATGTCTATTGGGTTTTTTTCTTCTAGGTATAAATAGGATTAAGTGTCACATTCATGAAGGATCTAGTCTAGAAATACATGCTCCAAGACCTTGTGGAAGAATGGTAGACAAGCTCACAACAACCCTTAAATACACTACTACATTTGGCGGAAATTCCGACACTTGGTTCCGACGCTTTTGACCAAATGTCGGAAATTTCCCCAAATTTTTTCCATCCCGCCCGAAACCGTCGCTATACTGACGTTTATAGAAAAGTGTCGCAATACCGACACTTAGAAAAGTGTCACAATTGCGACGTTTGGAGGAAGACGTTGCAATTGCGACACTATGGCCCAAAGCGTCGCTATTGAGACGACTCCAATCGTCGCAAGTGCGACACAATGTCTAGGTGTCGCCATTGCGACGTTTAGGTTCCCGTCGCAATAGCGACGCTTTTTCCGCCGTCGGTATAACGACACTTATATGTGCGCCACATAAAAATATGAAACTTATATGCGCGCTACATAAAAATTCGAAACTTATATGCGCGCTACATAAAAATGATTTTATTGTTTCGTATGCGTCGCAATAGCTACATTAACGTCTGATATGACGCGCGCATTCGCCCTCCGCTCTTGCAGAACAACATTCTCCCTCAGCTCTTGCAGAACAACATTTGCCCTCAGCATTCGCCCTCAGCGTTCGCCCTCAGCTCTTGCAGAATAGCATTCACCCTCAGCTCTTGCAAAATGGTAAGTTCTTACTGCAGGCCCTTCCTCCTATAGTAGGGTTGAATCTATTTGGGTTTTTTTGGTCAATTCCATTAGATTGTGTTAGGTTGTAGGGTTCTCTCTAGATGTCAAGAATCAAGATTCAATACCCTCTATTATCTTCATCACCCAATACAAGATTTAAATTTTTCCCAAAGAAACGCTTATTAATTTGGCAGCCATTATTTCTCCCTGCTTTTAAAACCCTACATTTAAATGAAAACAAGCATTGCATTTCAACTACAAAAATCTATTAGTGTTCAAATGTACATGTGTGCTACATTAACGTCTGATATCACGCGCGCATTCACCCTCCGCTTTTGCAGAACAGCATTCGCCCTCAGCATTTGCCCTCAGATCTTGCAGAACATCATTCGCCCTCAGCATTCGCCCTGAGCTCTTGCAGAACAGCATTCGCCCTCAGCATTCGCCCTGAGCTCTTGTAGAACAGCATTCGCCCTCAGCTCTTTCAGAACAACATTTGCCCTGCATTCGCCCTCAGCTCTTGCAGAACAGCATTTTCCCTCAGCATTCACCCTCAGCGTTCGCCCTCAGCTCTTGCAGAACAGCATTCGCCCTCAGTTCTTGCAGAACAGCATTCGCCCTCATCTCTTGCAAAATGGTAAGTTCTTACTGCAGGCCCTTCCTCCTATAGTAGGGTTGACTCTATTTGGGTTTTTTTGGTCAATTCCATTGGATTGTGTTAGGCTGTAGGGTTCTCTGTAGATGTCAAGAGTCAAGATTCAATAACCTCTATTATCTTCATCACCCAATACAAGATTTAAATTTTTCCCAAAGAAACGCTTATTAATTTGGCAGCCATTATTTCTCCCTACTTTAAAAACCCTACAATTAAATGAAAACAAGCATTGCATTTCAACTACAAAAATCTATTAGTGTTCAAATGTACATGTGTGCATCACTTGTGTAGGGTATTCCTTTTCCACTTGCACATTATCCAAGAATGTGTGCAGTATAGTTCATATTTTTTGTGATTTAGATTGTCTTGAAAAAGGAAAGGTAAATTATTTCCCATGGAAAAAGAAGGTTTTCCCTTTTTATAGGTTGTTTGGACTTACGGGGAAAAATTTATGGTATGCCTTTCATATTATGTAGTTTAAATTTGAATTAACAGATTATTCTACATGAAAATATAATTACCTATGTGATGTCCTTCATCACTAATTAAAATTATAGGCTTTCAATTTCCTAGACTCTAACTCATCTGATGCTAAATTCTAGGTTCTTATTGGTGGATCACTCTTCCATTGATTTCCTTTCCTTCTGGATCTTGTCATACTTTAAAAGTCATCAATGATACATATATTATTTCAGGTATCCCAAAAGGCTTTATAGTAGAACATATTGTGAAGTTTTTTTGACACTTGAGGATTCTTTTTAGAACTGCAACGCGGTCTATGCTATCGCGTTATATATCAAGCAACTTGTCCTTAATAACCACACTATGAGGTAGGTTCAACCAGTTTGAACTTGTTGGGACATAGCATATGAAGTTGTGTGATGAGTCCATATCACATGTCTATTATGGTGACAAAAGTGAAGACACGTAATGATAGTTATTATGTTAACATTACTAGAAACATTTTCGAAATTATCCATGCTATCAAGATGTCAAAATTCCAGGCATTAGGTGTCAACACTCGTAGCTAATAGATAATAATAATAATATAAAAAAATCACAACTTTATTCTTGAAATATGATTGTTACACATTGGTAACCTAGTTCATGAGTTACTATCACCCAAATATTGCAAAAAAAACTTAAAATATAAATTAAACCAACATGAGAATCCAACTAAGGGTTTCTCGACAAAAATCATGCCATAACCTGGCATTTTGAAACCCAAATTTGAATCCATCATAAGTAATACAATGCAAACTCAGATGGATTTTCAATGCATGTTTGCATGCTACACTTATTCTCCGTCTAGATATCATTTTTTAAATGGAACCATTAGTCAAGCCCACAGTCCTTTTTATGTGAAAAATTTCAGCTCTATTTGAGCTCTTTTTTGCTCCACCACCTCCATAAACCAATGTTACACGGGGTCTCACCCCCCCGCCTAGGGGTCTAGATTCCTCGCCCCCTCGCGCTCCGAGGTCTTGGGGACTTCTAGGGGATGTTTCCCTCACGCCCCATCACGCCCCCGCACACCCCCTTTCACGCCCCCTCACGCCCCCTCACACCCCCCTTCACGCCCCCTCACGTCCCCTCACCGCCCCTTTTAGTTTATGGTTTCGTGTTAAAAGTTGATGTGCCACTTAGCATATTTGAGAATCCAAGTGGTTCTGATTCAGATGGTGACATGGTTGATCTTGATATATTCGTGCAAAAGTTGGATGCAAAGACTAGTGGGGAATTAACTTGAGAATTTATGCTCATTTATCATTATGATGATATCATTTGATATTCATATGTTATGTTTTATGTTTTATGTTTCAGACATAACTTATTTGCGTTTAAGTTTTATGTTTCAGACTTGAGTTGTAAACTTTAGTTTAAACTCTATTTTGAATCTTGATATAATATGTCATATGATATCTTAAACTTTATTTTCATTGTACATTGTTAGTAGTTACATTAATGATTACATAGTTACAAACTTACAAACTTACATGCATGATTGTATGATGTATGTTTTAACTTTTAACTTTTAAATTTGTTTCAATTATATGATTCATCATTCATCGATTTGTAATTTTATCATTTATGATTTATCTTTCATGATGCAAGTGTATGATGACTATATATACATTCCTTGCAAAATATAGTTACATTTTAAATATTAAATTTTATAATTTTTATGACCCCGACGTCCCCCCACGTTTCCTAAAAATTGGTAGGGAGCTTTTGCATAGGCCGCTCCCGCGCTCCCTCGCCCCCTCGCTCCCACCTCCAGGGGACTTGGTGGAACATTGCCATAAACATATGCAACCATATATCATGATCTTGGAATTCCATTACATATGTATGTGCCAGTGTTCCATAATCATGCCCCATCATCAATTTAAGAAATTTCCATTGAATATCAAATTATGGAGGGGGGGAACTTTTTGCTGCAACATTTGGCTCAAAATCAGGGACCATCTTCGTATGAGGTGAATGAGAACTATAAATATTTGAAGAAGTAGATTAGTGCCAGATATTTGAAGAAGTAGATTAGTGCCTTTTCCTCTGGCCATGGAGTCATATATAGTCATCCATCACAAAAATTTGTCTTTGTTCATTCTCACCTTGAAAGTTGCAAAAAATCATGCCCTAATTGAAACGACACTAAATTTGAAAGATATAATAAAAATGCAAGCTAGAAGTGCCCCATTAATACAAAGGGAAAACCTTCCTACCTACCCTAACTGAGATAAATTTTGATTGAATAGGAAACATGATATTTCCTATGGAGTTGATCCAACAACTTGTTAAATGTATGGGACTAAATCATGCATTTGATTTCCAGGGAAACATGCGTATGAAGAGAAAAAGTGCAGAATTAATGGAAAATCCATACATGCCACTTATAAAAACTACACCGAAAGGTCAAAAAATACTTAAGGCCTTAACTTAATTTGAATCCAAAAATGACAAAACAAGATTAGTGAAAACATGAGAGTGGTGTGGGTGAACAACATAAATAAAAAGTGAGGATACCTTTCCCCAAGATGCCTTTGTCACCGTTGTATGAAAACATGTTTTCCTTTCCCTTTATACATGCAAGTGAATGCATTATAGGTATGGTGTTTTCCCATAATAGGAGAAGCCTACTTAAATATATCATTTGTGGATTGAATGTTTGGGTGCCTTAATGTGCAATGACATGTTTCCAGGACTGAATTCAATGCAAGGCATATTTGAAACTCTAACTCCGTCTTCTGGCGTCTTATTAGAAATTATTTCAGTTTTCATTTTGTGTTTTCAAGTTAGATATTGTTTTCAAGTTTTTACATTTATAATTTTATTGCAATGTGGCAGACTGATTAGGGCAGTACAGGAACAACCCCGAGACTAGATGATCGCGGAAAGAGGCCAGCGGAAGAACATGTAAAGTGCCAGCATTGCTCTATCTTCAGGTATTTTAGTTATTTACATAATTGAAATAATATTAATTTTGTTCAAATATGCAGACACCTAGCCATGGTATGCCTGATGATTCTCTCTTTGAGGAAGAGCTTTCTTCATCCCTATCTCCAGTGTTCTTGTTGCAAAAAAAGGCACGAGATGCAAGGTCGGAATTTAATGCTTTGATAGACGCGCCTCAAACACCTGAAACAGAAGAGAGGATACAACATCTTATGAGGCAGCTAAATAGATATCAGGTAATAATAAAAAGTCAAAAGGATATTTTTTTTGTTCTGCATGAGATGAATTGTGATAGTTTGATTTTTAATTTTTACATTTACTAAACTAACAAAAAGTTCTTTTGTATGTAGCGTTTTCTGGCATTTGTTGAACCTGGTGTTGGTGGTAGTGGGACACAAGGGCAAGAGATTGCCCAACAACCCTCTCGTACACCTTCTACTCCTTTAGGTGCTAGCCAAGAAACACACCCTGCCCAAGCAGACACCCAGCCAACCGCTGAACGTGTTGGCAATGATGAGGCTGATATGGCCAACTACATTATTGCGTTTCCTGGAGCTACACGTGTCAGCTTTACAGGGACCATTAATGGCACGTTGTTGGTGAACGATGAGGGTGTCCCTATAAAGCATGTACAACTCCCAGGTAAATTTTAATATTTTAACTATTTCATGTACTTTATCTAAAACATATTTATCATGATTTCTATTTTTAAATTAATGATAATATCTTCTTTTTCTTTTGGTTTTATTCTGTGTAGGAAACAATGAGTTCTACAGGATTCTGGAGAGCCATGCATTGGTAATTTTTGGCCCAACTATACGTACAGGGTGGAATTCCCAGAATTCCAACCTGAAAAAAGAACTTCTAGATTATCTAGAAGCCCTTTTTGGGGTCGGCACATTTGACAGAAAAGCGGTGGCTCAGGTAGCCGGCAAATATTTGAAATATACCAGGGACACCTATAGGACGAAATTGCAATTTAACCCTAGATATGAGCGTCCTCTCGCAGTTTCAGAGAGTGAGTGGAGAGCACTCATCCATGACGGAAAAGAGAAAAAGGCAAAGAAAGAAGGAAAAATGCCAACTGGACCCGCAAGGTAAATTACAACTTTAATTCAATAGCTTTAATTTTCTTTATGTCTAAAATAAAAGTGTGCTACGTCATATCTGACTTCAATCTTTTGATGCTAGGTTGCCCGACACCTCAAAGGCAACCAAAGCTAGGATTGAGAAAAAGGGCCATCACAAGCTCGACCAGGGTGGCTACTTGAAATTAGCTGCAAGAATTGTAATTAAGTAGCTAAACATCTTATAATTAATTGTATCGCCTTCCAAAGTTTTTGTAATCCTATCAAATATGATTAAAAATACACAATCATATGTAATGTAGGGTGATGACTTCGGAACAGAAACTACAGAGGAAGATAAAAATATCGCTTTCCATTTCGGCTATCAAGCCGTAGTTGAACGTCGCAGAAGCTTGGGGCAGGTCCCAAGATCCAGAATGCTCGATAAGGTAAAACATTAACCTTTCAATATGTTTGTTTTCGTCCATAAATTTAATGTCTAAAAAATTTGTTTAAATCAGGGGAGCAGCACTACCGACGAGGCAAGTAACCCAGTTTTAGAGCCAGATGTAGATGATCCTCTCGTGCAACCTGATCATTGTAGTGGGGACCAGGCCGACAATGCTGCTATCAGTGAGGGCCGTGACGGTAATTAATTTCCACTTATAATTTTTTCTAATTATACCTCGATGGTTGTCCTTATAACGTTTTTTGTTTATATGACAGAGAATGTTTCCCTTGAGGATCTTACCACCAGAGAGGAAGACAGGGCAACAGTCCCAACGGCGACAACTGGTGCACCAGGTAAATAATCTCATTGCAATTTTTTTTATTAATATTACCGAACTAGTTCAATGATATTTAAAAATGATAATTAAAATTTAATATTATCTGTTTTTGTAAGCGATGCCCCGTCACTGGATGAGACCAGACATCGTGACAACGCAACTAGGTCAGCGGTGACAACTGGTGCACCAGGTAAATAATCTCATTGCAATTTTTTTTATTAATATTACCAAACTAGTTCAATGATATTTAAAAACTGACAATTAAAATTTAATATTATCTGTTTTTGTAGGCGATGCCTCGTCACTGGATGAGACCAGACATCGTGACTACGCAACTAGGTCAGCAGTGCGGGTCGAAAGGCACGAAACAGGAGCAGAGCATGATGATATTGATGATGTAATTAGGAGCTTTAAAATAGGAAGAAGAAAAAGAAAATTCGATAATGTAAAATATTGTATTATTATAAGACAAACGTTACCATACTTGGAACGTTTTTTGCGTTATATAAAAAACTCATTTAACATACTATTTTTATGTCAAGCATTAATTGCAATGTTTCCTTGCGTACTTTTTGTTGAATTGTTTTTTTATTAGTTATTGAATTTTTTTTTTATGCTCATGAAAGTAAAAAATGAAATATAGATTGGGTATTGGGGAATTGAGAGTGATGTGAGGGGGGAGGGGCCATAAGAGCTTCCACCTTCACGTGGTTGGCCCTGTTTAGTAGAGAATAATTTATTGGAGCGATTTAATCTTGGAGCAAACCTCCCTCGATCCAGCGTAGCAACAAAAAAGTCAATGTTGACTTAGTTGCTACTCTTTCAGATCGTGGGAGGCTTGTTCCAAGTTCATGCAACTCCAATAAATTGTTCTTGAAACGAAGAGGAGCTTATTCAGGTATGTTTTGACATTTTCAACATATGTTCTAACATTATCATAAGAATGCATCTTAGAGAAAAAAATACTACATCAATTACTTGTATTTATTGTATAGATAATGATGGATTTTGATTGACTTGGCAGTGCAGGTACAAATCCTCTTACATCATGAGCAATACAACTTGTCAACCAGGGTCATGTCCAGGATATTTTTTCTTGTGCGCTTGACCAGGTTCGTAATGTCACATTTTGTAAGTTCCTTTACAGTTCATAATTAAATATTAAGCTTGTTCATGATTATTATCTAGGTTTTTTGTATGTGTTTTTTCATCTATTTGATTGTAAGCAACTCTGCATGTTTCCTGTTGTTCACTATGATTTCTCCCATTACCACTCCCAAGATGAATCCGACTTTATTGTTACATAGGTTACTTTATTGTTACTATGATTTCTCCATTTACGATTTCATAGGTTACATCATGTAAAGTTTTCAATCTCAGGTTGGTGATAAGCTTTAGTTCTCCAGATTTGGGGCTTTTCTGATATTTTCTCCCTCATGTCATTCCTGCATCACCTCGTTGTTTGAGCATGCCAATTGTCTACCACTTGTACCAATTGGCACATGTCAATCTCTGAGTGGTGCCACATTTCACCCATTTTCAGTGAGAGTTTAGGGTTTCTCTAACATAGCTTCAGAAATCCGATTCAGTGCCTGCTTGAATATTGTCACATAATACTTATGGTTTGGATTGATGAGCATGTTCTGAATGGTTGGTTGATTCACAAGAACCACCCATATAGTCATCTTGAGATATTTCAGAAGATTTCTCGGGTTTCCTTTTTCACCGTTTCTAGTGGGTGGGATGGTGTGGGGTGATCCATCAATACCGGTGCTCTTGTAGTAGGGAATTTGTTTTTGGGGATATAAAGGAGCATTTGATTTAGATATCCCATTGGATGCATTCATAGATGGGCACGAGAGGTCAAGAATTTAAATTAAAAATATGCAACCTCTAGCATGGCAACCTGAAGGCCGCGAGAGACACTGGTTAAAGATTGTTTTGTGCTGGCCTTAATATAATCGTGATTTCTTTCTATTATCTTAATGCAAATATATAGTCCGGTCTCATTAAAATGAGGATTGTGGTTGTATTTCTCTTTGGTTGTTTCTCTCTTAATGCTCCAGAAGTTGCCAAAAGTTGCGATAGTTGTTTAGTTTGCCCGTTACAACTTAAAAGTGGTTTTTAGCAATGGGAGTCATGTTTTTTAAGGTTCATACTAATATGAAGATCTTGTAATTCTATATTTAGCATAAGAGAATATGGCCTCTGCTTTGGGCGATATGACAACAATTGCCACATCTACCTCATTGGGTAACAATGGAAAGGGGAAGAAGTTGGGTGCAATGTTTGATAATTATGGCAGACAATTGTCTTCTCTTTCAGTTTTTTCACCCATTTCCTTTTATCGCTCAAGACGAAGAGGGACTCTGAGATTACGCGACAGAGAGAAGGTAGTTAATACAAGAGCTATGAAAAGGAGTTGTACTTCAACAAGGATGGCTCAGTGACAAAAAAATTGCAGGTCAGAGAAAAAATTATGTTTAAAGGAAGGTCACCTGCACGTGAAACTTCACTGCGGTGGATCTTTCCTTGTCCACTTATATTCGATTTTAATGTGTTATTTTAATTCTTCATGGAGGGTTGTTTTGGCATATGGTCTGGCATTCAATTGCACACTTACTGAAAGCATTGTCAATTTGTCTTGCAGGCGGTGTGAACAAACTTGCTGATCTTGTTGGAGTCACCCTTGGGGCGAAGGAAAAAATGTTGTCTTGGAGAGCAAGCATGGTTCTCCGAAAATAGTTAATGATGGTGTGACAATAGCTAAGGAGGTAATTTGTAGATGTGTGCTCTGGTTTTCTTTTTAACGTTGTATTAGTTCCCCCTCTTAAATGTCTTAGATTTGGTAGGCATAATTTCAAAACTCAAAGGTGAAAGGAAACATATTTGTTACCCAGTGGTCTACTTGGCCTATGGACTAGCCACATTAGAGTAATGCATAAAGCTTTTCACAACAATAAAAGGAAAGGGTTATGGCTGAGTCAAATTTTATTGTTATTGACAGTGTAATGAAATGTATCTCAATTCTATGGTTTTGGCCTTTTTATTGGTTGAATTAGAGGACCCAGTTGAAAATATTGTGGCCAAGTTGGTAAGGCAAGCTGCGGCAAAGACAAATGATTTAGCTGGGGATGGAACCACAACATTTGTTGTTCTTGCACATGTTGGAATATTGAAAAATTCCAGAACAATGAATGGAGAATAAATCTCCCTTCCTCTAACACACAGAAAATAAAAATTTCTTTGACAGGAGACAGAGTTTCAATACTTTGAAAACAAACTTTTATTCCCTTCAATAACTCAAAAAAAAACTATTACACTACTTCCTCACCGAGAGGGATTACAAAATTATGACTGCTACAAAACGCAATGCATAAAACCAACTCACTGTCTTTTCAAAACAAACATACTCTGTCTCTAAAACACTCTGCTGTGTTTTTCCCTTTTGCACTACTGTGCATACACACTTAAAAATTTACACTCAGTTTTTCACTTTTTACACACTGCTATGTAATAAAAAATTTACGTACTGTCTATAAAAAAAACTACCAAGATTTTTCGACCTTTTTATTTTTATATGCCGGAACATATAAAACATATTATAATAAACCCTCTTTTAAAAAAAATAAAATTAAAACTAAATTCTATGGCCCACCTTTCATTTCGCATATGATATATATATAACATATGTTTAAAACATATGCATATATTAAACTATCAAAACATTAAAGAACCCTTTCCGTCGGACTTCAAAAGTCTGAATAGATTGAATTTCAAACCAAATTCGCATTCCAAAATGGGATGTTGACGTCTGCCTAATTTTAACTCGAATTCTCAATCCAATGTGCCCTATAAAAAATTCGGGTCCGGTTTTCAGGTTTTCAGATTCCCTTCAATTTCATGAGATCCAATATTAATGCTCCACGTGTCCTCCTTTTGAATTTACAAAACTGTCGGGTAAATTTCTGTTTGTTTAATTTCTGGTTGGTGAATTGCGTTAATGTCGGTTGTTGTGTTTAAATACAATCCTGTACAGAAATATGGCTGCGGCCGTCTACAAAAAAAACTTGCAGGAATTTTAAATGCTGAATTAAATTTCTGGATGGCATGCAAGCAACCTCCAAAAAAAATGTTGCTGCTGCATCCGTCCTTCTGCTGCAGCAGTTGAAGTTAAAATTCAATAGCACAGGGTTTAATAAGTGAGGGTGTAAAGGTAACTTTTTGTCGATAGTACTGGATTAAGATCATCTATTCATTTTTTGTAGGGTCTTATGGTGTTTGGTTTTTTAGTTTTGGGTTGGGCTTATTGAGTCTAAGATAGTTTTTGAGTGAAAAAATTGCTATCAGGTATTAAAAAATTTTGGTTCTTTTGTCAAAATTTATGAGCTTGTTAGGAAATACAAAACCGACAATGGTTGTATCTTAAATTTGTGGAAAATAATTTGAAATGAAACCTTTTTGTTTAGGTTGTTGCAGCAGGTGCAAACCCCGTTCAAATTACTAGGGGCATTGACAAGATAATAAAGGCCCTTGTTTTGGAACTCAAAATTTTGTCAAAGGAGGTAAATGCTTGCCTTTTGAGTAGGCTGGTTTTCCTTTTTGCTGATGGTTTGGTGTATCTAATTGAATTAGTTGCCTAAGGTATTTTTGGTTGCAAACTCCTTTTCATTTTTCATACAGTATTGGCCCTGTGGAATACATTTGATTGTGTGGTCTTGTTAGATCTACAACATTTGTAGTTGTTTAGTCTTATGGTCGAGGTGCACTTTTATTATGGAAATAGTTGATGCAATATTGTCATTTAATCCTTACTGCAGGGTAGCATGTTAAGAAGTTTCTTGTGAAACATTTGGTATTCAAAATGACACTTGATCCTATACAGCATCATGCACTTGAATTCAAAATTCATATTCAAAGTGTGCCAGACAATTCTTGCAAAATTTCAAATATTTATGTTGTTTTAAACCATTATCTTTTTCATGTATTGGATGTTGAAAATGTGAAAAAGACTTTCATATGAAACCAACTGGTGAATAATTTCCAGCACAACAGCCACTTCCAAGACATGATTTAGAAGTAGAACAAATGTGCTTATGAAGCATAGAAAGATATCCTTGATGCATTGTCAATGTTTGGCTAGGTTTATTTTTGGAGAAAATAACTCCTTATTCCTAGAATAGTGATCTTCAATACAAGTAAATGCTAGAGAAGAGAGATCATTGTGTGACGCAACAAAACTGAAATTGGACCCCCAAGGAGAGCTGGTGTGTCTACAATCGCTCTGTCAGCATTTTCCCTTGGTGTACCCCGTTCTTTTCCTCCAGCCCGAGTCTTAATTGACTTCTTCTTTCTTCGGGTTTATTTATCAAATTCGTAGAATTTGATAAATAAATACTATCCACAATGGTTGGACTTTAATTTATATTCCCGACTTTATATTATCTCCAATCCTTATAACCAATGTTTAACTTTTAACACTTTGTATTTATACTCCACGTTTCTTTTTAAATAAATAACTTGTAATGAACTTTCAGCTCTATATTTCACCACCCAGCCTTACAACAATCACACTCCAGACTTATGCTAATTATCCGCCAATCGTTTAATTAAAAAATTTCATTATACTCCGGCCCCACCTATATATATCAATAACCAATCAAACACTCGTATCGTACATGTCTATCCTCCGCACACCTTAGTTAACCTCCGGGCAAGTTCAACGTGCGACCACCGTCCGATGGCCCTTCTCCAAATCAACGACTCTTGGCAATTTCGCTCGGCTTCCAACGTCGGGCTTTAACGTGCGATGGCGCGGGTTAAACGGTGGTTTTCCGGGGTCACTTCGCCACGTGTTGCATTCCCTATGGAATTGCTCGCGAATAGGAAATACCGCCTACTCCGCAAAAGCGGTGCGATATGGGCAACCCGCTTTTGTGATTATGCTTGTGGTTTTGGTAGAGGGCTTGACCACGGGTGCAAGTCTAGTTCCGCTATCCTTTTGTTTGTTAACTCATGTCCAATCCTCGGGTTAGGTTCCGAAAGCACAACAAGTTTATCTCTTTATTAAGCGGGATTTTTATATTTGAACAGTTTTCACGACCCCGGTTCTCTACACAGACCTCGCCTTGGATATTTTTACATAAAAATGATTGTTCTCAATAATTATTTATATAACTTTTCCACATGTTTAGTGTGGTATTCCCATGATTTATTATAAATATGTGTATTATCAAAGAAAACCAACACAAATTTTATAAGATGGGATCAAACAAAATTGTTCTAAGTCGACAGCCCTGCCTGACTTCAAACGACGATAAACCATAATTCAAACCAAATTCGCGTTCCAAAATAGCCTGCCGACATCGGCCAATTTTGTGACGCGAATTTCCTTATCAAATTCGCCCTAATATTTTACGGGTCCGGATTTCACCGCGCGAGCGGCCCAAACAAAGATCCGCTCCAATCAATTTCTGCCACGTGTCCTCAATAAAAACTTGCCCTGCTCCCGGCTGCGGGTGCATTCGATGGCGTTTAAGGCGATGGGACATGGATTTGGCGATTTCATATCAATCACATTAACATTTAACGCTGTTCAATTAAGTTTTCACATCAAATCCGCATTAATTAATTTTAACACTGTTCAAGATCAGACCTCCACTCCTCTTAGTGATTCCGCATGCTCCAATATGATCCGGCCTTCGGCTCTCATTATTAATGATCAGAGATTCTCTATGACGGGCGGTTCAGATCGTACTGGGCAGGATTTTGGGTCGACATACAAAATGGCGTTTAGCCATGGTTTTTCAGACAAGCCGGTTGCTGGATTACACTGCCTGGTAACTGTGACGATAAGGAGAAGTGGCTAGCGGAACTTCTGCCTAGACTTTGCTGCATATTTCCATTTCTCTCGGTTCTGTCTCTGTCTGTCTTCCTCTGTTAATTGGAATTCTGCTTCTTCGTCTCTTGTGCCCACTGCGCCTGAGATTGTACCCATGCCTCGCGTGCGTCATAGACGCTGTCGTTAGGGTGTATACTCAGAGGTCAACCCCGCCGCCCTCCGAAACGCCCTCAACAGCCCATCACCACTCCGTTGATTATTACTTAGGTCGATATCCAAATACTAGAGGGGCGGGCTCGCTAGGATCCGGCCACCGTATGGATTTCCCTGCTCCAGGCTTCCCCACCGCTAGTTCACCTCCCACGACGCGCACTGCGCAATTTTCCTTTAATTGCTCTCTCAACCACTCGCGAATCACGGCTTTAGTCACTGTGGTCTTCCGCGAGGAGACCCAAACGGAGGAAGAATGCACCCGTCCGGCGGGTCTGAGCTCGGAAAAAGCTGGCCAGCATTTGGGCCTTCAGGAGGGGGAGCGGTGGCATGACTGTGGAGGTAGCACCTAGCGATCCTGGACCTTCCGAAGGATGGTGCCGAATCGTCGAGGAGCCGGAGGAGTAGTTTGGTTAATTTGTTTTTCTTGCTTCGCGGTCCACTTAATTGGGCTGCTTTTAGATTATTTTACTGTGCTGGACCTTTGTAATATTTTTGAATTCTGTAAATTAAACGTTCAAGACCGGTTTCTTGAAGAAAGATATGGGCGCCTTAATTTTTTGATTTTTTGATGACAAATTTGCCATGACAGGCCGTGCAATGTTTTTGACTTCGGTGTAATTTTATTCGCAATGTTAATAGATTAACTTTACTTAGAATTCTCACATGATTAGCGTTTTTCTTGATCCGTTCAAGGATTTTGGGTACTTTAATTTGTATTTGGAACAATGGACGTCGGTACTCTATCTGTTTCTTTACTTTTCTACATACTACTATTTCACTTTCTTATAGATGCCTCGGGCATATTTGAATGCTTTCTCAGATTGTCGATAATCTCCATGTGGACCGTTACCGGATTTTATATCATGTCCCTGTATGTGACATGGGGTATTTTTCTATCATTGTCTGGGGTGGGACTTCAAATTTTCTGGATCGATATTTGGGTTCCAATCTTCAGATGTGAAAAATGTAATGACTTCATGGACTGTTTTACTTCATATAATATATTCAAAACAACGTTTTTTCTCTTGTGAAAAAAAAATGATTAATGTTTATCACTCTGCCTTCAAAACTAGCGATGCTGGTCTATGCTGCTGGTTTATTGATATGGTCTGATGGTCTTTTTATATTTTGGACATATCACACTCCTCACATGATTAGCGTTTTTCTCTGTTCAAGGATTTTGGGTACTTTAATTTTTATTTGGAACAATGGACGTCGGTACTCTATCTGTTGTTTTACTATTCTACATACTCTATTTCACTTTCTTATAGATGCCTCGGGCATATTTGGATGCTTTCTCAGATTTGTCGATAATCTCCATGTGGACCGTTACTGGGTTTTATATCATGTCCCTGTATGTGACATGGGGTATTTTTCTATCATTGTCCGGGGTGGGACTTCCACTTTTCTGGATGGATATTTGGGTTCCAATCTTCAGATGTGAAAATGTAATGACTTCATGGACTGTTTTACTTCATATAATATATTCAAAACAACATTTTTTCTCTCGTGAAAAAAAAATGATTAATGTTTATCACTCTGCCTTCAAAACTAGCGATGTTGGTTTATTGATATGGTCCGATGGTCTTTTTATATTTTGGACATATCACACTCCTCACATGATTAGCGTTTTTCTCTGTTCAAGGATTTTGGGTACTTTAATTTGTATTTGGAACAATGGACGTCGTTACGTACTCTATCTGTTGCTTTACTATTCTACATACTGCTATTTCACTTTCTTATAGATGCCTCAGGCATATTTGGATGCTTTCTCAGATTGTCGATAATCTCCATGTGGACCGTTACTGGGTTTTATATCAAGTCCCCGTATGTGACATGGGGTATTTTTCTATCACTGTCTAGGGTGGGACTTCCACTTTTCTGGATGGATATTTGGGTTCCAATCTTCAGATGTGAAAATGTAATGATTTCATGGACTGTTTTACTTCATATAATATATTCAAAACAACGTTTTTTTCTCTTGTGAAAAAAAAAAATGATTAATGTTTATCACTCTGCCTTCAAAACTAGCGATGCTGGTCTATGTTGCTGGTTTATTGATATGGTCTAATGGTCTTTTTATATTTTGGACATATCACACTCCTCACATGATTAGCATTTTTCTCTGTTCAAGGATTTTGGGTACTTTAATTTGTATTTGGAACAATGAACGTCG